>JARHVA010005118.1:767500-810000 GCA_037957365.1 Torreya grandis | reverse complement strand
GATGAAAATAGGAGAAGCAAATAATTTTAAGAGAGAAGTTGCATTCAAAGGATCCAAAAAAGTAAAAGTAGAATCATCTACATATGGATTTGAGGAGACTGATGAATAAGAAGCCAACATTGTTAGAAGATTAAAAGGAGGATCTAGAAAGTACAAAGGTAAGTTACCCTTTAAATTCTTTAACTATGGTAAGGTAGGACATTTTACTACTAAATATCCTCAAGATAAAAAAGATAAATATGAGAAAGAAGAGAATGATAAAAGGATGAATCCCAATTATTCGAACAAGAAGAGTTTATTTAAAAATAAGAAGGGCTTATATATAGAACAAGATAGTGATTCATTGGATGAGTGTAATATCTCATATGATGATCATGATTGTGCCTTTGTGTTTTATGGAAATGAATCCCTATTCATGGCATTAGGATCAACTTCTATAGATATATAAAAATAAGTTGAAGACTCAAATGAAGAAGAGGAAAAAGTAGTGGACCTAGAGTGTGAACTAATATGTGCTCTAGATGAGATTAACAAGCTAAGAATCTTAGGTCATGTGATGTAACATGATAAAATATATGCATGAGAAAATTTAGGCTCCTAGGCAGTTTAACAGTATTCTCCCACACACTGTCAAATTTGCAAATTATAAGAAAAATTTGAGTAGGCATTTTTATGATGTCATATCTTGTATGTATGAAATTTTTTAGAGTAAATGAATGTATGGATGTAATCCCCTATGTGAGAGGATCTTATGCACTAAATTATCAGTCATGAAATAAAGTGCAATAAAAGGTATGCAAGAACAAAGTTAACCTTCCAAGAGTTTCTAATCATAGTTAACTCTATGGTATAAGAATTTGAGTGAGAATATTAATGCTATTATATATAAAAAATGTGAAGGATTAAAGAATATATGAGCATATGGGTTTCTTCACTATCATGCCTAGTTTATATGGTCCAAATTTTAGAACAGGCAGATGAGGGAAGCAAAAGATATAAATTTCCAAACTTAGCCTTCCACGTATATTGAGATGGACCACATACTTAGTCAAATCAACACAAAGTAATGTTTGATCTTGTTAGAAGATCTAACAGTGAGTGTTTAATCATATGTTGAAGATCCAATGACCCATTGTAAAGTCAATATGTTCAAGGCACCTACGAGTGAATGTGTTAATGCCATGTGTCACAATCATGGAGCTTGAACAATAAATATACAATGTAGTTCAAATTCAAATAATAAAAAAGTAACGTAGGAATGCCAAGTTTCTCAATAGCAGAAACTGACAATAATGTGCAGAAGGCACGTAGTAATGCCAAGTATCATATTCATGGGATCTCATCAAAAGTAAAGATTGATCTTGTTATAAGATCAAACTATGAGTGGTTTATCATGAAAATAAGATATAATAGAGTGATTGAACTCAATGAGACCAAGTGCTTAATGTTTAATAACACAGAGGTTAGTTAAAGATTGAGCTAGTTTGATGAGATTGATGGAGTGTATTTATTCCAAAGACTGAGGATGCAATAAGATGAAGACAAGTAGGAGAGATCTTAGATTAGAAATATCAACAAACACATTTTAAACTTGAACAATTAAAGTCTATAAGTGTACAAAGATCAAATGTAGTACTTAAGCCTATCAGAGATGGATCTAATAGATGTGTTATAAAGTTGATTAATTTTAATTAAGACCATCAGATTATAGTCATAAACTTGAGGTCAATGGTTAATATTTATAGATATGATCATCATAACGGTCAAGTGTCAGAACATGAAGGAACATGTAAATAAGACACAAATTATGATATAAACAATGAGATTGATTGCAATGATCAATTAAATTTATGTAATATGTCATGTTCATTAAAACTAGAGCCCAATATATGCTATAAATAATAATGAGACCAAAAATAATGTTTGTGGAGTATGATTTCAAAATGTGAGAAACTTGCAGTTAAAAATAAGAAGTAATGTCCAACAGGACTAAGCATGATGTGTTAAAAAACTAGTGTGAAAACATATGAGATACAAACCCTATATCAATTTATTATATATATGTCATGTAAGATATAGGCAAAAACTGTTGGAGTTATTGAATTGTGTCAAACAGAGAAATATATAGACACCGAGACAAAGGGACAAAGAAGAAAGTGGAAGAGAAGAGAAGAAAAGAGAGATGAAATGCAAAGCATGAGTATTTAAAAAGAAAAATTTTAATAGAGAATAGATAATTGGAGTCATTTATGAATTTACATTATAATCTAGAGTTTTAGCTCCATATAGATATGATTGGTGGGTGCCATAAGATAAGCTGAGTTGGTGCTCAGTTAAGGAGTGGGTGATTCCTTAGAGTTGGTGCTCCTAAATTAAAGAGTTGGTGCTCCTAAATTAAAGAGTTGGTGCTTTGTTAGATTTTATACTCTTAAACTAGGGAATTGATGTCTCCTTAGTATCAATGCCCTTAAATGTGTGACTAATGGGGTTTTTACTAAGAGGCTGGATTAGAATAGTAGATTCTAGTGGGTATTCTCACTATGGTTTTCTCATATTTGGTTTTCCACGTATATATATGGTGTTATGTGTTTTTGTGTTTGTGATCTATGTATATATGTTTTAATCTATGTATCCTTTCTAGTTCATTTTTAAAAGGGATTTAAAATGACCTAATTTAGTCAATCTACTCATTCACCCCTCCCTCCATGTAGATAGTTGTGTTCCAACACATCCAAATATCTTATTGTGTCAATGATTGGAGATGAATTTTTAATTATTAGTCAATTTTTTTCTTGTTATTTCATTTTATAATTATGATTAATAATTATTACTTTTAGTAAATAAGATTTATTTAGATATAAATTATCCAATATTATTCTTACAAAGTTTAATTATAACAAATAATGATTAATCAAAGTCATTTAAAGGTATGATTATCCACAAATCATTTTAGAGTAATAAGGGATAATTTAAAATTATATAATATTTAATTACATTTATTTTTTTGACATAACCACAATTCAGCTTGCATCATTTTGATATCTTATAAATATGACCATGAAATAAAAATCAATTATGAATGTGGAACTCAAAATCAATCTTCCTTAGGCTAGTCACACTTTATTTCAGCTTTAAATGCTCAAATTTAGTCTAACATAAATAAATAAATAAATAATGAGAAAAGGGTGAACTATTTGTATAAATCCCCAAAACTATCACTTTTTTTTAACTCTTTTAATTTGAAAATTTATTTAAAAAAATTATTTAATTATGATATAAACATAATCAATAATGATAAATATGGATCAATTATGTGTAATTTATATATTTCTTTGAAATCTTTAATTCTAATCATTATTTATCAAATGTAGTCTAGTAGTTACCCAATAACAACTTATAATCATTAAATACTGATAAAAATGAGACATTTTGAAAGAAATAGCCATAAATTATTTTCATTTCTTTGGTTTCTACTAATTAAATCCTTAGTTTACCAAATTCAAACCCAAGATAATCACTATGTATGAACATATTTTTAAAAAAGTTAAATTAATTATTTGTATAGTCCCAAATCAATAGTTATATGATCATGTACATAATTGGGGTTTGATTTTGTCAGGTTCAATGTAGTACATATATAGAAACATTCAAATACAAAATATTTTAGTAATTTATTCATGACTTTGGTTGTTTTTAATTTTGACATTAGTTTGTAAAAAATTTCCTCATATTTATGATCAATAAATAATAATAAACATTGGTTAATTGTATATGTAACTTAAAAATATTATTTATTTTTATAATCTATTTTAATTAAAATCTTAGTTTGTAAAATTTTCTAAAATCAAGACCTATGAATATATAATAAAGACAAAATTAGGTCAATTATGAGTGTAAGTCTTCACTTAAACATTCATTGATTTGATTACATTTAGCTAGGGATTTAGTTTGTCAAATTTTGTAAAATCATGACATAAAATTTAAATAATACAAATAAAGGTCAACCATATTTGCATATCCATATTTATGCTTTCATTATTCTTATAAATCTTAATTATTTTTAATTTATCAATTTAAACTAATAATAATATAAAAATACAAACTATTTAATATACAATTCTCTTGTATATCTATCCTTGAATCAACTTCCATTCTTAATTTACATGTTATTATAATTTTAAATTCTTTTGTATATCTATCCTTGAATCAACTTTCATTCTTAAATTACATGTTATTATAATTTTAGTATTTCAAAATTGGTCTATTCAAGAGTTAGGAATATCAAATATTAGCAATCATGGTTTAATTGTGTCCATATATCCTCAAATTATCCTTTAGAACTCCATTTTAATTAAGGTTATGGTTTGTCGAATTTATTACAATAATGATATAAAGTTTTGTAATGACAATTATATATTAATTATATATACAAAATCACAAATTTATGTTTTTCATATAATTATATTTAATAAGGAAATTAGTTTTTCAAGTTTAAATTAATAATAATTTACATAAACTAAAATAATGAGTCAATTATATGTGCATAACAAAAACTAGCTTTCATTTTTCTGACCAATTCTAAATTTAGAACCTAGGTTTGTCAATTTGAAAAACATTCTATGAACATAAATATAGTAATAAATGATGAAATGTTGTTTACTTAAATATATCCCCATATCCAAATTCATTACTCTATTTAAACTTATTTTTAACCTTCATTTATAAAATTTAAACAATAATTACACCAATAATAATAATAATAATAATAATAATAATAATAATAATAATAATAATAATAATAATAATAATAAATTTATATATATATAATTATTGTTACTCTTAATTAAAATATTGGACTTTCAAATTTTCTCTGATAATAACTTGTGAGTTGAGTAAGAAAGACTAATAAGAGTAAAGTATTGTGCGTAGACCGAACTCAACATCTATTACTTATATTGCACCTAATTTGGAGAGTGGAATATCAAATTTGGTGTAATAATGATCCATGAGCATCACATAAAAATTATTACTTAGGTCAATTTTTTTTGATAAACTTAATTTTGTTTTAATTATATTAAATATTCTTAATTACGTTATTAGTTTTCTTTTGTCAAAAAATTTCAAATAATTACTGTGGAACATAGAAAGATAAGTAATATAACAATTATGTGTAGTCCTAAATGATTCTCAATTAGTTTCATCACACATAAGTAGGGTCGTTTACTAAATTTAATATAATAATTTCATGTACACATTGAAAAATGAAAAATATAAGTTGATTTTCTATACATGTTTGACCTTATTTTCTCTAATTACTTTTACTTAAATAATAAGTTATAATGCTCAATTTAATAACAGCTTAAAAACATCAAATACTAAAAATTGTACATTAACTATGTATGCATAACCCTAAATAAACCTTCACTTCTCTTGAGATCATACAAAATTTAATCTTATTAGTCATAATCTGCCATTATGAGGGGAATTTTGATCAGGTTAATTTTTTATCGTTCGCCTGACATTATTTCTTGCAATTAATATATTTTTATATAAGGATTGATTGATTTAGGTTCAATTACACCCTGACCTTTATTGATTATTATTGGTAACAACTATCTATTGTTAATAAAAGGTTAAGCTGATTTTGCGGTTATCATATCCAATCAAAGTTAAGTTGGTAATTAGCATTATGTAATCACTGTTAATGTAATAATTAGTCAATTTTTGTATAATATAATACACCCCGTCAAACACACATCAAAATACAATAAATAAATCAATTAAGATGATGAGTCTTTCTTTTTTTTAATTATACGTTCAATCTTGTTTATGATAATTCCATAAGAAGATCGATTTATTTACAATGACATTATTCTCACCTCTCCGATTCAATGGGTCGCCACATTTAAACTACTCTATTAGTTGTCCTAACCTCTTAATAGTATCGTACGCTAGCATCCTTATGGGGAGGGGAAACATTTTAACTGAGCTATGATATCTCTTTTAAGATTTATATAGTAATATGCTTAACGAGTTTACTAATATTAATCATAAACTAAATTCTATAATTTAATCATATTTATGTCTTAGTTTCTATCTTGCACTTATAATGTTAGACGTTTCTTATGTATAAGTATCTCATTACACTCAGCCAACATTAAACTTTTCTTTTTTTTTGGGGCGGGGCGTGGGAATTTTATATAATAACAATATTCAGCTCAATTATAATATTATTTTATGTTTTAAAAAAGATTCTTTCTAAGCTCATACTGATTTCTATATACACACCATACTTAAAAAAAAAATATTCATATTTTGTTACATTGCATCATTAGTTTGTGACATTCGAATTATCATTATTTTCATAGGATTATAGTATCAACTATCACAACATAGCTGTGTACTTATTTCTAGCAAGGGTAAAATAGATCACTTCCGTTTGACAATGGTTAAGGATTCCCACATGTCTAATAACATTAATATAATATCACAATTTAGACATATGCCCAAGTTATTATTCCAAATACTAATATAATCAATTTGGGGCTTGAGTGGACATTTACGAACATGAATCTGAGTATCTCAATTTGAGAGAAGCTTAAATGTAACCACCATATTATCAAAGAAAATCCCATTATTTCTCAAGACGATGCATGGTTTTTAGATCCTAAGCACTTTAAAAAAAATTCTTCCTTCGAATATTGTAGTGATTATTTTACAATAATTGGTTCCAAGATTCCAAAATCAAGGATACAACAACTGAGGTATGGAGGTCTAATGCATTTCCTCTATTTTAATGAAAATGAGCAGGTACTACTTCGTAATGATCTAATATAAATTATTAACTTTTTTTCTTCTTTTTTCAGTTTTCTAAAAAAGATTTTAGACTTTATTATTGCTCCTGACATGTGTATCTTAAGATATTGTAAGCATGGAGAAGTCTATGAATAACCATTCAAGATGACTATTATAATTCTTGCCGTAATTTAAACTGGGATTGCAACTTATGTCTTACTCTATGAATATGGTAGAATATGCGCAAGAGGAAAATTATTAATTGAATATATCTTCTATTAGAGAAGTAAGTTATGGGACAAAAGGCATCAAAAATTCTTCAACCATATTAAAGAATAAAGTTTATTGTTGCTGAAGAGAATAATGGTCATTTTTTTCTAAATTTAAATATAATGCTTAATTATATATAAAAATTACATCACCTTCATGAACCCTTAACAAATGTTTAAATTACATTTGATTGCAAGGCCATGGTTTATGATCATTATAAAGTTTATTTAATAAAAATATAACTGTCAATGTTATGATGAATTAAATCCTTGAAAGAATATCAACAAAATATCCTTTAAATTAATTCTAATGTTCAAACAAAAACAAGAATTGTATTTTATATACACCAATATCTTATCAAAGAATTAGGGAAGACTAAGAACAATGATACTGAGAAGATATAATTGAAAAAATATAATATTATTACTCCATAAAACCATAATATGTGATTATTTCTAGGTTTATAATTATACACACGAAATTTATATATAAAATTACCACAAAATTTCTATCTCATCAAAATTTCATTTAATAAACATATCTTTAAATAAATTAATGTAATTTAATATGTGTTTAAGAGGAGTTCTCGTAAGAAGAAGATTAATTTTTTCAATTAAAGTATTTACACTAAACCTAGACAATCCATGTAGAATACATTTATATAAAAAAGATATAGTTTTTCACTTAATTAAAAAAGTTCAATAAAATATTTCATCTAGCAAGCAAAATATAAAATTCTTTAAAAAGTGTAACATATATATATATATATATATATATATATATATATATATATATATATATAATATCAAATAATAAAATAATCAAATAATCAAAGAGGAATAGGAAATTTACTAAAATATTATCTTAATACTCACAAGATACCAACTCAACAAATTTATTATTATTCCTCCAAACAACGACAATGTAAAATTATTTCTATGTTTGAAATTATACATACCAAATTAGTACTGAATTTTATTTAATTAAAATCTCTACTAATAAATTTATCATTAAATAAATTAATATAATTTAATCTATGTTTAAGAAAAGTTCCCGCCAAAAAAATATTCCTAATCTCAATTACTAAATATTTACAGTAATTCTTCATGACCCATTTCTCACAGGATACGTTTATATAAAGGTAATATACTACTACAACTATTTAAACAAATTAAAAAAATATATTTAATCCACAATAAAATAGACACCTAACGCCTCCACCTATTTTTTAATGCAACAACAGAAAGAATACATACTTGCTTGAGTATCTTTATGTGACAAAGCTGTGTTCGAAGAAGGATAATTGAACGATCTTCAACATTAACATAAAAAACAGAAGTACTCCAATTCATAAGTAGAAATTAATTGAGAGGCATGTTCCTTGAATCTTCCCTATCCCATCCATTCTTCCTTGCACTTACTCAACAAGAAATCAAATCAACATAGAGCTAGCGGTAATTTCTCCTCAATCAATGTTAGAATATGCGTATTGTCGTAATCCATGTTGACATAAATAAATGATTCGAACATTTCATTATCCAAGTAAATCGTGCTTTCGTAAAGCAATAATTAAGCAATATGTTATTGTCTAGAATAAGCATATATATGAGAGACATTATTGTCTACAACTTATATATGAGAGAGACATTATAGTGTACAACTTATATATGAGAGAGACATTATAGTCTGCAACTCATCTTCAATGCCACGTTTGAGCAGGTTTCAACCTATAGAATAAGTAAAAAGTAATGAAAAGTCATCAGATGGCAGCGTCCAACAGTTGCCCAGCATGGTATTTAAGAGAAATCTAATTCCACCACAATCTAAAGGGCCATTATGCAAAGGTTAGCGGGCCTAAAAGACGATACTCCTCCACATTTCACATCGCACAAAAATATGTCAACAAACAAGGGTTCATATATAAAGAATAGCGCAGGTCAAATAATTGTGATTAAAGTGAATTATTTTTCCATTATTATTTAAATAGAATAATCCGGTATCTATATATTGCTCATAAATTATTTTTATAATTAAATAATAGTATAACTTAATTAATATTATTGAAAATGAAAGAAAATTAAGATGGAGGGTAACAAGCTAAAATTAAGTGAGATCATGAAAAATTTATTTCATTGAATAATAATTTGAATTACTTCTTTTCAGTATAATTGTTTATAAATATTTTTTGTGTTTTTATATGATTTTTCTTCTCTTTATGATTATTTAAATTTTTTATTTTTAACATATATTTATTTTTTTCTTTAATAATGAATAATACTAAATATTATTGCTCTTTACCTTAGGGACCAACAATTCTTAATGCATATTGAAGAATAAGGTTTAATGGTGGTGAAGGAGAGAAATGATCATTTTTTTCTAACTTTAAATATGATTTTTAATTAAATAAAAAAGCTAACCTACCTTCATGGACCTTTAACAAATATTTATATTACATTTAACTACAAGGCTATGATTTATTATCATTATAAGGTCTATTTAATTAAAATGTAATTGTTAAAATTAACATGAATGGATATGTCCATTACATTGGTTGCCTTAAAATTTATCTTTTATAAAATCTCAACAACAAATCCTTCGAACTAAAGTTAACTAAAATTAATAAATAAATAAAAGTGAGAACTGTAATTTATATACACTAGTATTGTATAGTATTTCACTTATTTAAACAAGTTAAATAAAATATGTAATCTATAAAAAAATATACAAATTTTTGTAAGAATTGTAACTTATATATACTTTTCTTGATATTTGGTGTAGTTATCAACTGAAGAATAAGTTAATGAAAATCTAGAAGCATTTGTAGAATATATACAAGAGTTACAAGAAAAAGTGAGAAAAAAAATACATGAAAATAATGAAAAATATAAATCGACAACCGATGTTATAAAAAGTCAAAATAATTTCAATAAAGAGATTTAGTGATGGTTTACATGAGGAAAAAATAATTAATATGTGCATACAACATATTGAAGTACAAAAAGATTGACATATGTAGAATTGTAAAAAAAGTTAATGACAGTGCTTATGAGATGAGTTTACCACAAAACTTTGATATCTCTTGGTTATTTAATAGTTAATATTTATATGGTTTTTATTGAGAATATAGTGAAATGTCAAAAGATGAAGAAGTAGATTAGTAGCAAAAGGTACCAAAAAAGAAGAAAGAAAAGATAGTGTAGGTTTTAGATTAAAAAATTAATAAATAGAAGGTAAGGAAGATATAAAACATATTTGGTATAGTGGGAAGGATAACAACATGTAAATAATATTTGTATTTTAGAATGAGATTTGAATAATGTTGATAAAAATAAATGTTAGGAATACAATTAGAACAATTTGAAGGAGCTAAGTTGTTCTCCACAAGAGAAGAATAATGTAGAGTTCAAATTTATGAAGGCCATAACTTATGATCCATAACTCTGTTTGAACTCTCGTTTAAGTTAAAACGACTATATCAAAAAATTATATACATTTATAACTTACCATATCTAGTTAAGGACATTTCTAAAACTTTTCATAGGTCAACTTTGATTATCTAGGGATTTGAAACCAAATCTCAACATTTTTTCAAAGTTTTTTCTAGTTTTACAATTTGTGTATTTTTTAAACAAGTCATCAAATTCAATTCAAATTAATTTGTTAAGTTAATTTTATTGTTTAAAATATATGTGGAGATTTTTATGGTTGCTTGAGTTTACATTTCAAACTTATTAAAAATAATAGTTGCTAAAAATAACAAGATGAACTTTTTTTTATAGATTTGAAATTTACATGATAAGTCCAATTCCAAGTTAATGTTTCTTTATACTCTTGTATGTAATTATTTTATTCGTTGTATATATAAATATATATATATATATATATATATATATATATATATATATATATATATATATATATATATATATATATATATGTAGTTTCGGAATTTTTACGTATTGTGTCAATATAAATTTTTTTTGCTTGAGAGTATTTGGGTTCATTATATTTTTCCATAGAGATAAAGAGGAACAACAAAATTATTAAAAAAAAATTCTTCTTGAGCTAAATAATAATATTGGCAATATACAAACTCAATAATTATATTATTATTTTATAAAAAAAAAGAAAGAAAATTATAAAAATATCATCTTCTCAATCTAAACAACACTACTAACGAAACACCAACTCAACAAATATATTATTACTACTCCATATAAAAATATTTCTATATTTAAAATTGTAAACAAAAAATAACTATAAAATTTTATTGATAGAAATCTCAATCTTTAAATAGAATTAATATTATTTAATCTATGTCAAAAGACAAATTACCACAAAAAAAATATTCCTTATTTCAATTATTACATATTTATATGAATCTTTAGCAATCCATTTTTTTTCTTAAGTACTTTATATAAAAGTACTATAATATTTCAATTATTTAAATAAATAAAATAAAATATTTAATCAAGAATAAAATAAACATTCAATAAAACCTTTTACTTTTTTATACAACAATAAAAAAGTTTAAAAAAAAAACACAACAAACTCCTTCATATAACAAAAGTATATTCCAACTTAATAAATAAACATTAAAAGAGAAGCATGTTCTTTGAACCCTCCTTATCCTCTATCCAGTTTTCCTCATATGAAATCAAATCAACATAGAACTGACAGTAATTTCATTTCAATCAATATTACGACACACATTTTCCTAATCAATGTTGACATAATTAAATTTGAATCTCCATATAACAAAGGTGTGCTCCAACTGAATAGTCTGGTGTGCTCCAACTCAATAAGTAGACATCAATAAAGAGGCATGTTCTTTGAAACTTCTTTATCCCCCATCCATTCTTCGCTGCACTTAGTCAACATGAAATCAAATCAGCAGAGAGCTGGCAATAATTTTCCCTCAATCAATATTAGAATATGCACATGTCCTAATCCATGTTGGGATAAATAAATGATTCAAACACTTCATTTCATTAAGCAGTAAGCAATATGTTATTGTCTAGAAGCAACATATATATGAAAGATACATTATTGTCCACAACTTAAAGAATAAGTAGAAAATAATGAAGAGTCAGTAGAGGGCACCGTCCAATAGTTTCCCAGCATGGAATTTGAAAGAAATCTAATTCCACCACAATCAAGAGGGGCCATATGCACTGGTCAACGGGCCTAAAAGATGATTCTCTACCACATTCCACCTCACACAAAAAAATGTCAAGAATAGCGCAGGTCAAATCAATGTGATTAAAGCGAAATGTTTTTCAATTACCATTTTTATAAAAGTAATTGTGTTTTCATTTATTATTTTATGTTTCCAATCATTATCCATGAACTACTTCTATAATTAATGAATAGTTCAAGTCAATCAATATTATTAAAGAATAAATGCAGGTATATCAATGGGATTAAAGAATGGTGCATCTCAATCATATTCCATATAGTCTGTGAATTGAGACGTTATATATCTAGAGTCAATTTCTTTATTTTTCTGTCGATATTCAAATCAATTACCATTTCAACAAGCATACCATCTTCGCCTCAGGGTCTGAAGGTGGTTAAAGAGAACAAATTGTGTCATTATTAGTCAAGTAGTATGCTTTAATCCTTTTTGCATTTTATCTGCTCCAAGTAGTTTTGGTAAACTCATTTAGTGAATTTAGAGCTGCCATAATCAAAGAGTTTTCACTTTTTTTTAATATCGATAATTAATTCTTTTTTTTATTTTACAAAATATTTTAAATTTGTGTGAAGCTATGTCAATTGAAGAGTCAACTACTAATAATAAAGAAAACTTAAACATAAAACTTATTGAATAAATCCTACCTTTTTACAGTTTAATCACCACCATAGAGACAAGAGCTACATACTTTATATCTACCTGATTACTTGGAAACATAACTATATTGTCATATTGTCTTCTTGAAAGGATAGCTGCACACATTCCAGTGTTGATACATATTCATAATGATGTTTTTGTTGTATATATATACATATGGGATGACAACAACATATTAAATTCAAACGACCCTGTCATTCCATATTCTTTTCAACTCGATGAATTTAACCAACATGCAGAGACTCGAGTGTGTGCTGGCTCGCCCTCAATACAAACCACTAGTCAAAGTCGCTCACCATCGACTGCACGACCCTAAACCGCCAAACATAGCATCTTCTCATTCAAACCGTAGCATGATATGAAGTCGCAACCACCAAAGCAACAAGTCATAAACCGTGACCATGACCATAAACCATATGCAAATCATTCGAAATCGAAATGTCATGATTTACTGTTAAGCTGGATCCAAGGCGAGATTAGATCTCAACCGCGTAAACCAGCAGGCAGTAATAAATGAGATAGGTGAGGCTAAAATTCCCTCCTAAATTGGCACCATTTCCACCCCAATCCCCTCTTTCACTTCTGTTTAGCTCACCACGCACACTGAAGGAACCAAGGAAAGGAACCACGCGGCATTGTTCACCTCCATCCAGTTTCTTATTCAGAAAGGCTCGCTTCTTTATGAAATTAATTTTATAGATTATATAGTATAACAATAATATATTTTGCATTCATATTTGTCAAGACTCAAACTCATGCCGCCATGTTTATTGTACAGGATGAATGAGAGTTTTAAATGTATCATGTTTATATATACAAATTTGTTGTTTTGAATGTTCAATGATGCTGGCCTGATGTAAATGAAAAGCTAGAAATATTAATTGTTTTTTATTTGTATGATATATATGTTGTCATCGAATAGGCAAGAAATTGGGTAAAACTTTCTCCAGACCAAAACCTTGTCCCTGTTTTGAAAACTTGCACCTAAGTAACAGGTATCTTTAAAGGAAACCATGTTTTTCCATCCTAGAGAGAAGATGTTAATGTGCAATCATCACAAAGAAGCCCATAATCTTTGAATGAAGCTGATTGGTCAATCCGAGCAAGTAGAAGAAGCCATTTATGATTGCAGCCTACAAGTAGAAGCGTATAGATAGAGATTTACCCATTTTGAAAACATGGAGAAATATAGGTTCTAGTTCATATATTTTGGTATCAATGCGTACATAGTTAATAAGAGTGTAAACAACATTTCAACAGAGGAAATAGGATCGGCCTCTTGTTTGGCAAAGCTGTTGTGGGCATCACGAATTGCATCGTTATTGGTGATATCAAGTGAACGCTTTTATATATATAAAAATAAACCATGGTTTAGAAAGAAATCAGAAAATAAGAGACTCACAGATAAATATATGTAGTACATATAATTAGAACAAATACAAAATAACTAAAGTAAGATTTACTTTTTTCAAATTATTCCAATCATTATTCTTATAAAGATCAAATAAAAAATATTTTTGGAATTGCATGTGAACATGCTTTTCTAGTAAATAAATAAAGCATTCTAAATTTAATTAAATAATAAAAATAAAACAAGTTGCATGAAATATAAATTAAAGTTATTTCTACCATTTCTAAGGCTGTATTGTTCTAAAAATAGATGAACTAAATATTAAATAGCCTACATGTTCTTTTACATGATGCTATCTATTGTAGAACTAGGACTCAACAACAATTAATCAACATTCTCCCCTTTGATGTTGAGTGAACTAATAATTTGATGTTGAAGTTTCAAAAATATATCTTTTATCATAGATTTATCGAAGATATATGAAACGTGTCCCTATGTGTTTATATACATCAATTCTACATCTTTTTTCTGAACTAAATATTGAATAAAATGGTACTTCAAATCAAAATGCTTTACCTGTTGTGATGCATTGGATTCTTGGCTAATTTGATAGCACTTAATTTATCACAAAAAAATCACTTTAGGTTGATGTTGTTTCTCTCCATTTTTTTCTAAAACCTTTTGGAGCCGCAATGCTTGTGTGCCTACTAAAGTGACTGTAATATATTTTGCTTATGTAGATGAAAGAGAAACTGAACTTTGATTATTTGAACTCCATGTAACCAAACTAGAACCAATTGAAAAAAAGAATTCCTAGATGTGAACTTTCAGTCATCCAAACTACCTCCCCAATTAGAATCACTAAAATTAAAAAGTTCAAACTTTTTACTAACATAATAATGAATACCAAAGCTAATATTATGTTTTGCATACTTCAAAATTCTATTAGTTATCTTCATATGAATTTCAGATGGCTCAAACATATATCTTAATACAAGAGAAACTAAATAAGTAATATATGGTCTTGTGTGAGACAAAAACATTAAGTTCCAACAATACTTATGTAAGTTGTTCCATCAATTCTTTCAACACCATCTTCTCTACATAGCATAACTCCATGAGCACCTAGAGTGGAGAGTAGTTTTCAATCAACCACATTGAATTTCTTTAACAAATCATTTGGATACTTTGTTTGACAAATGAAGATGTCATCTTTATGTTGATGAACCTCTATCCCTAAAAAATATTTCATGATACCTAAACATTTTATTTCAAATTCATTCATCATTACAATTTTAAATTCATTGTTCATCTTAGAATTACTACCCATACACAACAAATCATCAACATACAAGCTTATATCATTACCTTCTTATTTGTAGTAAAGAGTAGCCTAAATTTTTATTCTTTTGAATCCATTCTATTAAAATATCCATCAATACTTACATACCATGCTCTGCGTGCTTATTTGAGGCCATACAAACTCTTCTTGAACTTATAGAATTGACATTCATTACCTTACACTTTAAAACCTTGTGGTTGTTCTCCATAGACTTCCTCTTCTATGTACACATTGAAGAAGGCACTTTTCACATCCATGTGATGTATGCTATATTTATTTTGAGCCACTAGTGAAATCATTATTCTAATAGTCTCTTATCTTTCTACTGGTGCAAATGTCTTTTCATAATCTATCCTATACCTCTATGTGAAACCCTTAACAACTAACATCATATTGTGTCTTTCAACACTTCCATCATTGTTGTACTTAGTTTTGCAGACCCATTTATTACAAATATTTTTATTGTCATATAGAAGCTAAATAAGCTCCCAAGTATCATTCATGTGAATAGAACATATCTCTTCTTGCATTACTTGCACTTAAACATCATTAGTACATACATATTTAAAACATGATAGTTTAAAATAAGCTTATGTATAATTAAATCATAATTTATTATCTCACCTCTTAAACATTCTTCATATGTTTGGCTTCTTGTACATTGATAAATCTAACTCAAGATTTTTACCCTCCTTAAAGAACTAAGACTTTAAGCTGGAGCTGTTCTTTGAGTACATGCAGTAGATAAGGGGCTACTTCATGGGCTTGTAGCACATTGCACTGAATTACTTGTGTGATACCCATTATAAATATCATCATAATTACCATAAATAAAAATAGATTTAGATTTGTCAATATTGCATTTATATGTATCACGACCATACACTCCCCCATCATAAAAAATAACATCTCTTGACATAAGTACACTATTGAAGATAAGGTTATAAAGTATATAAGATTTACTTTGTTAACTATACCCAACAAAAATACAAAACTCACTCTTTGGATCTATTTTTTTTAGTTTCTGATTAGTTACATGAAAATAAGCTAAACAACTAAAAAAATTGAAATATTTGACATTAGGATTCTTTTCATACCATGCTTCATATAGAGACATCTTTTCAACTGCACTAATGGGACTTTGATTGAGAATGCATATTGATGTAACAACTGCATCACCCCAAAAAGAGTTATTTAATCCATTTGTTTATAACATTCTCCTTACCATTTTAACCACTATAGGGTTCTTCCTCTCACCCACACCATTTTTTTGAGGGGTATAGATAGTTGTGAGTTGTTTTTTGATGCCATTTATATAATAATAATTCATAAAATCATTTGAACAAAATTCACCTCCATGGTTAGTCCTTAAACATTTTATTATTTAACCACTTTAATTATCTATAATGGCTTTAAATCTCTTAAAATTATCAAATTCTTCACTTTTTTATTTCAAAAAAAAACCCAACACTTTCTTGGATAATCATTAATAAATGTAGTGAAATATGATGACTTACCTAGACTTTTTGTTTGTATAGGACCACAGATATATGACTGAACCAATTGAAGTGGATGATAAACCCTCCATGTACTACCTTTTAGAAACATTTCTCTTGTATTTTTGCCCTTAACACATCCCTTAAAAACTTTTTTATGCTCTTCAACCTTTGGCAAACTATAAACTAATTCCCATGATGTTATTAACTTCAACCTTAGAAAATTCAAGTGTCCATATGTAAGATGGCATAACCAAATTTTATCTTTATATGCCATATTTTCAAGGATGTTATTATGCTATCAAAAATTCAATGGGAACATCATATTCTTAGACATAGGTACAATTATAACAACCTTATTTCCTTTATTCTTGTAATATATTATGCATTGTTTATCATCAGAAGCCACCTTATAGTTCTTTTCATATAGTTGTCCAACACTCAACAAATTATGTTTTAACTTTGGGGTATAATAAATAGCATTAATAATTTTCTTACCTTTTGTAGGTTTCATATTCAAGTTCCATTTTTTGCAGCGTCCAAAGATTTATCATCAGCAAGTATAATATTGGTTTTGAAATTTCTATCTACTATAAAAAAAACACATTATTCCATGACATGTGATTAGAATAGCCTGGATCAAGATACTAGACATCTTTAGGATTATTTTCATATTTTCAATTTGAAATGAATAAATTACATAATCCAGCACCATCTTCATTAGCATAACTAGCACTTTTATTTTCATTTCTTACTTTTAATCTACATATCCTATCAAAGTTACCATACCTATGATAGTAATAGATTGAATATTTATTCTATCAAATCTACATCTACATATACCTTTTGTAGTTGAACCACCTTTTTTTCCTTTGTATCCTCTTGAATAATTTTATTATCTTCAATAATTATAATTCATGTCTTTCACTTGTCCTTTATTGCTTTTGATATTATCATTGGCTTATACATGGCTATTAATATTTATAATGATGGTACCTTGATTCTTTGTGATATTTAATTTTGAGGAAAAAGAGTTATCATAACTTTCATTAAATGTGTCTATTAATACTTCTTCATGGGACACAAGAGATCCAACTAGGTGATCAAACTCAAGAGTGGTGATATTTTGTTTTTGTTCAATAATGATTGTAATATTATTCCACCTTGGTGTTAGAGACCTTACCACTTTTTTTACAACAACCTCTTTGTTAAAAATTTATCTAAGTGTAGCCATATTTTTAACTACATCCTTTACTCTTACACAAATATCACTCACACTTTCATCTTCTTGCATCTTCAAATTCTCAAATTTTCTCTTCAATGTTTACAATCTAACCACTTTAACTTGCTCATTTCCTTGGTAAGATTATTGTAGAGTCTTCTAGCCATATTTGGCTATCTTTAAACCTATAATTCTTATAAATAGGCTCCTATATAGATATGTTTTAATATGGAATACATATTATGAGCTATTTTTCTTAGCTTCCTTCATGGATTGCGTATCATTAGCTATAAAAATGGAACAATTAGCTGGTTCATCATAACACGTTTCTATAATATCCCATAACTCTTTTCCAATCAGAAGAGTCATCATATCAATGCTCTAATAATCATAATCATTACCACTAAATTCTAGAATAATAAGTTTATTAGAAAGATTTGAAATAAAAAAATCATGTACACAAACCTTGCTTTGATACCAACTAAATATTTTTAAATATATAAAAATAGACCACTAGTAAGAAAAAAAATAGAAAATAAGAGACTCATAGCCAAATATATATATTCTGCATAAACAAAAGAAATACAAAATAGCTAAAATAAAAGTTATTTCTTCAAATTATTTGAATCATTCTCATTAATTGCAAAGATCAAATATAATGTATTTTTTTTAATTGCATGTGAAAATTATTTTATAATGAATAAATAAAACATTCCAAATATATCTAAATAATAAAAATAAAACAAATTTCATGAAATATAAACTTAAGTTATTTATAGCCTTTCTAAGAATTTATTGTTCTAAAAATTGATTAACTAAATATTAAACAAATTTCATGCTATTTTACATGATGTTATCTATTATCGAACTAGGACACAATAAGAATTAACCATCTCAAGAGTTTTTACCATAGTTAGGGTATCTCTATTTAAATCTATTAACTTTAAGAGTTGCGGCCCAATGTCCAACTACGAACAATTCATGAGAATGGAAATAATGGCCTAAGTTGCACACCCATCATTGATCTTATAATTTACAAAGAAGAAATTATAGCTAAATTCATGTAAATTCAACACAACCCTACTATCATTATTTAATAGCCTCAACTTGTAGAAGAAAATTAAGCCATAAACTTCAATTACAAGTATATAAAGAGAGATTTATATCTTTATAAAACCTAGATAAACATATGTTCTAAGGAACAACATCCTCAAAATAATTATAATCAAAATGAATTATATTTGATGAAAATTGATATTCAAAAAGTGAAAAAATATATTTTCTCATTTATTTTAAAAATAATCATAATAATATAGTCTCTCTCCTTTTAGAAAATATGTATAGAAACATTAAAATAATGATAACGAAAACTAGGATTATGAAAAATAACCCTGATATTCTTATTTATGTATTTTCAATTTTCATATTAACATACATTTATCTCACATGAATATGTAAGCCTCATATCTACAATAAACATTATATAAGTTTTTTACTTTTTATTAAAGAATTTAACTCAAAAATCATAATATCTTGGGCATATATGGAAAATAGGAGAAAATCATTTTTATTCAATGAATGAGTCTTATAAGGTTTGTTGGTTTTAGTGGCCTAATTTCATAAAGGTTAATATTTGGATGGCTGGGGATGATGCATTAGAATATTTTTATTTTTTCTTAGAGGAGTTGACTCAAAAAATGTAAAATCTTAGGCATACGATGAAAATAAGGGAAAATCATTTTTATTAAACCAATGAGTCTTGTAAGGTCTTATGGATTCAATAGAATAATTTTATAAAGGGTAAGATTTTCATGCATGGGGATGATGCATCTTGCCAACGCATGAGGCCCTATACCTTCATATTCAAAAAAGATTATTTTATTTAGTAAACTAATTTTATAAATGGTAAAATTTGCATAGGTCAAGATGTTGCATTTTGGCATCCCATGAGGCCTTGCAAATTCATTTTGTAGTTTAAAAATCAATATAAATGGAGACTTCAAGACTTACAGCGAAGATATATGATTCATGATATTCCTCCTCAAATAAGGTTCATAATATTTCAGCATCAAATAATTTTCAATAATCTTCAAATTCACAATACAAAATATTTACTTCTTTCAAAATGTTTTAAAAGACAAATGCACACAAATCACAAGGAAGAAACATTGTCAATGGTATAATGAAGAAAGACTGAAACTCCTCCATTCAATTTTTTGGAAAATAAATGGATGAACTTTTGAAATATGTTTGTTATTATATTTTTTATATAGTACTCTCATTCTTTGCCCCTATTTGGACAACAATTTTAAGGTATTTGTTTTCATTCACTAGCCAAATCCTATCTTTTGGATAAAAATTACCTTTAAAATGTAATTAAGACCTTATTTAACTTAACTTGCCCTAATTAACTACTAAAATCTTTATTTAAGTAAGGTGCTCTTGTACATTCAATGGGTATTAAGACCCCTTAGGGGTTAGGACTAGAGAATGAAGATTGTAAAATACAAGATTTATGATATGACATACCTCGTTTCATATTTTTTTGGTCCTAATGGATTGTAATTGAATTATACGTTTTGATTTAAAAACTATATGCACTATGTTTTGATAATTAATAAAAACATTCTTGATTTCTTGCAATCACATATTTATACAAGAGATGACCTTGGATTGCTTGGATTACCTTCTCTTTGTTGGCATCCCCATGCACAAAACTAAACCAAAAAATCATATGAAACTCATGCTTTTATTACTTCATTAAATTTAGTCCTAGTCGCCTCAATGGTTTTAATGAAATGATCATTTGAATTAACAATAAATCAAATTTTGATCAGATTTTTTTTAATGTTAAATGTAATATTTTCTTAAACCTTTATTTCATTTATCATCACAATGTATTTTGTATAGAGGCCCACATATTTTTTAATGTAATGAAAATACATATGTTAATTCATAAATCTTTTATTTTACAATGTCTTTATGAATTAACATACATCATTACATTATATTTAAACATATGTGGGCCTCTATAAAAAAATATAAGGTGATAGAAAAGAGTACATTTGACATCAAAATGAAATCAGGTGAAAATTTGATCCATTGTTAATTAAAATACCCATTTAACTAAAACCATTGAGGATATTAAGAATGTGTTTAATAAATACTAGAAACATGAACTTCATATGAGTTTATGCTATGGTGTTATCAATGGGGTTCCCAACGAAGAGAAGATAGACCAGATAGCGTAAGGTCCTTTGTTGTATAAATATGTGATTGAATGAACTTGACAATGTTTTTATTACTTATCAAAACAAACTGCATATAATTTTTAAATCAAGAGGTACAACTCAATTATGATGGAATTTCACTTAGAAACCTTAGCTTACATTAATTCAACTATTGACATCTACACAAGGCACATGCTCTCTTTCTCTTTCTAGGTTTTTCTCCTCCCTACACTCTATTTTAATTTAAAATTTGGTAGTTTCCTTTTACTCAACTACTACACTATTGAATGATCTCCCTAGTCCCCTATTTATATCTTAAATACCTCATTAGGGTTGAGGTTATGTCCACTCCACATGACACAACCACAATTAAAATCTAGCTCAACCCTAAATTTACAAATGAAACATTTCTTTTTTCCAAAATATGCTAGTCTACAAAGATCTTTTCAAAAGGATATCTTCTAACACCCATGTGGAACTAAGTATAAATACATGCATTGGGCTCTGTTTATGCATATATTAAGAAGAAATAATTTCTAAATCAATTGATATTTTTAAGTGGATATATATAAAATTTCAGTTTAAAAATCCTTTTTTACTTTAAAATGGGTATAACTCCTAGAGTCTTATTTAAAATTCCTAATGGCAGTGATTTCAATGTCAACCATTTCTTCTCCATTAATGATTCAAAGAGTATTCTTTAACATTCATATATGTATCTTCATTTCATGTATATATGTTTTCAATGTTGAATGTGCATTGTATAATGTGTTTTTATTACTCAAAAGGCATTAAATGGAATACTACATGCAATACAAAGCATATGAATGTTAGATATGAGAAATGAAGCTAAAGGGGTGTTTTCACGTTTCTTTATTTTGATTTGTAATTTTACTGTAGATAGGAAACTCATGCTACTAGTAGTTCCTTAAATTTATTCTTAATTATTTTAAGTAAATGATTATTTGAATTAATAGTGGATCAAATTTTGATTGAAGTTTTTTTTCCATGTCAAATGTACTCTTTTGTAAAACCTTTATTTCATTTATCATAACAATGTATTTTGTATATAAGCCCACATATTTTTTATTGTAATGCTAAGAGGTATGTTAATTCATAAATATTTTATTTTGCAATGTCTTTATGAGTTAACATATGTCGTTGCAATATATTGAAACATATGTGGGCCTCTATAGAAAAAGATAAGGTAATGATAAATAAAATAAAGGTTTTGGAAAAGAGTATATTTGACATCGAAAAAAAATCCAGGTGAAAATTTGATCCATTTTTAACTCAAATACTCATTTAAATAAAACCATTGAGGAGAATAAAAATACATTTAATAACTACTATAAGCATGAATTTATTTTGAGTTTATGGTGTAGTGTTTTGGATGGGGTTCCTAATGAAGATAAGGAAGTCTAGGCAGCCTAAGGTCCTCTCCTATACAAATATATGATTGTAACATCTTGATAATGTTTTTATTATTTATCAAAACAAAGTGCATATAATTTTTAAATCAAGAGGTACAACTCAATTTTTATGGAATTTGACTTTAATTCAAATGTTCACATCTACTCAAGGAACATGTTCTCTTTCTCTTTTCAGGTATGTCTCTTACCCACACGCTCTTTCATTGTACAATTTGGTAGTATGTTTTCAATCAAGTCTTTTACTATTGAATGATCTCCCTAGTCCTCTATTTACATCTTAAATACCTCATCAAGGCTAAGGTTATATCCACTCCATGATATGTAACCATATTTAAAAGCTATCCCAATCCTACATTTACCAATGAAACATTAATGTTTTTTCCAAAATATGCCACTCTAAAAATATCCTTTCAAAAGGATGTCTTCTAGCACCCATGTAGAACTAAGTGTAAATACATGCACTAGGATATGTTATGCATATATAAATAAAAATAATTTGTAAATGAACTGATGTTTTGAAGTGGATATATATATATATATATATATATATATATATATATATATATATATATATATATATATTGAGTTAGAGATCCCTTTTTAATTTAAAGTGGGTATAATATGTAGAGTCTTATTTAAACTTCCTAATGGTAATGATTTTAAATTCAACCATTTCTTCTCCATTAATGATTCAAAGAGTCTTATTTAAAATTAATATATGTATCTTCATTGCATGTATATATGTTTGTGATGTTGAATGTGCATTTTATAAGATATTTTTATTATTCAAAATGGGTTGAATGGAATAATACCTAAAAAAAAAGCATATGAATGTTAGATATGAGAAATGAAGCAAAGGCACTATTGTCATGTTTCTTTATTTTGATGTGTATGACAAACCATTGCATGAATATAATTGAAGTAGTTTAAACTCTCATATTTTGGTGTTTTTATAGTTCACTTCTAGTATTTGAAGCATGTTTAAGAAACACATGCCTTTATTGGTTACTGTTTGACAAAAAGGAAGGGATATTTATATCAAATGCATGTTATACAGTCCTAAAAATAAAGTCATAATAAAATATGGTAGCCTGTTATTTGTTGAAGTTTATTTACATTCTATCCATTGCCTTGATTTAATAAACAAACTTGGATTATGTTTGTATTTATGTGATGAAAGAGGTGTGTCTATGGAGGTTGAATCGTATGATGTTTTTATGGAGATGAAAGGGGGGAGATTGGTTCCTGGATGGATTTGAAATAAACTACACAAGGATGCCACTTTCTTCTATGGGTGTTTTTAGGATATTCACATCCATTATTCAAAGGAATCTCTTTAACAAGGATCATGAGGGGAGGAATAAAATAAAATAAGGGAAATGAACATGAATGTATTTAGCATGCATGATTTAGAATACATGTCTATAAAAGAATGTTTTGATACTGTCTAATTTTGGAGTGTTCAACATCATCACTGAGGTACTTGCATAACATTTTTTTGATATTTTGTCTAATTTTAGAGGGAATAACATCATTTATGAGGTTCCAATAGAACAATATTATCATTTGTGTTTGATTTTAGAGTGCACAACATCATTATTGATGTGGCTATACAATAATATTTTGATAACATGTCTAAATTTTCAGTACATGACATCATCATTGAGGTGCTTGGAGAAAAATATTTTGATAGTGTGTTTGATTTTGGGGTGCACAACATCATTGATGATCTACACCCTCTTTCATGTTTTCATTATATTACATTCATATTGATTTTTGTATTACTAATCTCCATTGTGTCTAGTGACATGATGTCAAGTTGATTGAATGTCAAAAACATTATTTTGGGATATATGTTTTATTCTAATAAAATGACAACACAATTTATTTTCACTAAAAAATGTTTTTTAATATATTGTTTTAATGATATTATCATTTGATGTGCATCTGTACTCATAACTACATGTTATAATCTTATGTTTGTAACTATCATGGGATTTAATGTAATATTGTAAGAATGGGTACATGTTATAATGATAATTTTATTCTATTACCACTATGTATCTGTATTTATGATATTTAGTTTCATAAGTAAAGTGCCTAATGTATTTATTTACTACAATTGTAAAATAAATTAATATATTAAATAGCCTAATATAGGTGGTGACCTTGAATTATATATTGGTGTGACTTTAAAAAACTTTTGGACATCTATGAATCTCGTATACAACCAACATTCATACAATCTATTAACATGATATACTTGTGATATTGATTGGTGTATATATCCAAAACAATTTTTAACATCTATGACATTAGTATACATCCAACTTATAGATATTGCATCTTACATCTAGTTGTTTTGTGTATTTTCTAAAAAAAAGCTATATCCTCTTCTCTATCAAAGAACATAGATAATTTATCCTACCTTTGAAAAAGGAGAAAAATAAAGAGTTCACTTCTTTATTTTTATGTTTTCTCTAGTTCATTACTAATATTTATAACATATGTATTACATATTAGTTAAATGAAATATTTTTGATATAGTTTAAAGAATAAATGGAGAAAGGTGGGAAAAAAATTAAACAATTCCAAGTTCATAATCCCAACAAGGGTCTATTTGACTATGTAGTCATATAAAATGTGAAAATTAGTAACTTCAGTGTCGGTTATGATACCCAACCCATAGGTCCCTCTTACCTGCACTCATGACCCTCCTAAGCACTTTTTCAATGATTCTTAGTCATTTGTAGCCTACCAAAACATGATTCTACCTCCTCTAAATAGCATATTTACTGATGATTCCATCTCCTTGGGTCCCATTCCTTTAAGACTATAGTGCTTGGCTTGGACTATAGCATCAAACCCTAGGGTGTCTATTTTTTATGCTCCTATCCAATTTAATTTTTACCTCCAACAGTCAGCTCCTATTCCTCTTCTTGTCAGCCTAACATGAAAATATTTGACCTATGACCAATACATCCCTAAAAATTCCCATTCAAAGTTCATTTAGAGGGGGTTTGAAAATATCATAAAATGAGCAAGAATACAAGCAAGACTAATAAGACAATATTTCATATTATTTGCATACAAATATCCAATATTACTACAAATTTATTCAAATTCTTATACCAATCCCTAGCCACCTCAAGCACATCTAGTTTAGCATTTTGCATCTTCATACACATTATTGCACAAAGCACATCAAGTGGGTGACCTACATATGGCTTGATCCCTTTTCAAAGTATTGGTGTGTAGGTAGTGTGCCCACATAAGGGGTGTGGATACATGATCAGTACATCTTACACACATTAAGCCCCCCACTTTTCCAATGTTTGTCAAAGCACAATGGATTCTAGGGTTTGAAGACTATGTCATCTCTATAGGGAGTTCCATGGAAATCCATTATTCAAAAATTTCATGGGAAGGCTCACACAGACATAGAAAACAAAACCTAAAAATCTCAAGTCTCTTGGACAATAATGATAGAAGAGGACAATAACACAGTACCCCAGGGTGTCATATTTTGGTGCTCCTATCCAATCATAAAATGAAGGCCAAATCCTTATTTATAATAGTGTCCCCGTCTTGCATAGTGAATTTTAGACCCTACAACAATTGTATTAGTTAGTTTCTAGTTAAGTATTATTTTCTCTTCCTTATTACTATATTAGAAAGGTTCAAATTACAATCAAATTATATAGATCAGTAACTTAATTATTATATATTTATTTATTTATTTCTTATTCCAAACCTTTAACTAAATTATGAATTATACACCAATATTCCCAAAAAAGTTAAATCATTTGGTGAATCTGACATACTTTATTTGTACATAAAATCTCTAGAAACCCTAGCGTAAATTCCATGTTGATTTTTTCAATTTTTTTTCAATTTTTTTTCAATTTTTTTACTTTCCTATTTAATTAAAAAATTCAATTTAATTTTTAAAATACCAGTAATTTTAAATAATTATTTTTTTTCCAAACCCTAGTTGCACATACTAAGTCCCTTTAAATTTTATATTTCCAATATTTTTTTGATTTTTAACTTTCCTAATTAAATAAAAAATTTAATTTAATTTTCAAAATTTCATAGTAATTTTGAAAAATGTATTTTTCTTTCAAACCCTAATTGTACATACTAGGTCTCTTTAAATAAAAAAAATTTCAATATTTTTTTTGATTTTTTACCTTCATATTTATATTAGAATTTTGAATTAAATTTTAAAAATCCTTAGTAATTTTAGAAACAAATCATTTTTCAAAACCCTAGTTGCATACACTAAGTCCCTTTGTTTGATTGAGGTACCAACTTACATCTAAAATTAGATTCCACATAAAAATCACATATTTATTTAAACATATTTCTTGCATTTATTGAAAATAATAAGTAGACCATACTTGGTCCTATCATTTACATAAATGATGAAGTTTACCATATGTTAGAATAAATCTTCATTGTTTACATTTCATACTTATTTTTCATAATATGGGATGATATTATGAAAATTATTATTACACATAATATGATCCCTCTCTTTCAAAGCAATGTCTACTTGTATTTAATACAAGGTTTCTTTACTTACTTTCTATCTTTCATATGGTATTTTTTTGAATATTTTCATGCTAAACACATTAAAATGATCATAACACATGTTAAATATTCTTATAAATTCATGCACCAATTAATTATTTCTATCCCTTACTTTATATCTCTCATATGATTTTTTTTTCAATATTATCATGCTAAACACATTAGAAATGTCATAGCACAAGTCAAAGTTCTTTATGCATCAATGCACAATCCCATGCTCTCTATCCCAAACTTGTTATCTATCGTCTGGAATTCTCTTTATACATATAAAATTTATTAAATTATAACTCCAGTTACATGATTTTTATGCCACATACATGGTTTCTTCCTAGAGGATCCATTGCATAATCTAACAACCACCTGTCAAGTTTCAATGTCATATCTTATGCACAAGAAAAAATTTCTTTCTCCTCCTCTCCTCCAAGAGGGTGATAGGTAATTCCCTCTAACTAGGCCCATAATATCACCCCTAATAAATATAAGGCAACCCATACTATTACTACCAATGCATACATTCAGCCTATAGATTTTTCAAAACCTCTTCAATATATGTACTTACATGTTCAATTGAAAGCAATCAGGGTTTGCACTTGTGAGACTCTAAGGGATCAAATCACTAGTATGAGAAAGTAAATTTCAGATTTACAAATTCAAAATAAATTATTACATAAAAAATTAGATTATAATAACAAAACCTCAATGGAACCCTACTGCCAATCATGTATATGCACTTTCACCTATTCAATTAGTTGCAAGCAATGTTACATATAAAAAAAAAAAATCACAACAAAGTAAATATAAAAGTAGTGATTCAAAAATAATTAAAATATAAAATAATAATTCAAGTTAGGTACTAAGGGAAATTAATAAATCTAAGTTGATTAAGCTACCTCCTCTACATCCATTATAAAGATTCAGATATTATTGTGCATATCATAGAATGCATGGGCATCACCTAGATTCATGTTTGGCATTAAAAAAACATATAATAGATAATTGATAATTAGGGCCTTATGCAAGGTAAATAATTCAAGAAATGCATACTAACAAAATAACACATTTGCAAAGGGTCAAATTCAAAAAATGTACAAAAGTGGTTACTAAAGCATAACTCATAATAACAAAAGCATTAAAAATCAAAATAGAAGGAATAAACAATACCACAAGAACATATAAAGCATATAAAAATGTAAATATACCTCATTTTGTACCTCTCCAAAATGATACTCAACTTTCAAATTAGTATGCATTTGGTCAAACATACCTAGAATAATTTGATTATTAAGGTCAAGGGTTGGGTAAGCATGCTCAAGGCACCACTACTCCTATTATAGAAGTTGATAATATTTGTCACCAAGGTTTGGGATTTATTGAACATTATAAGGTAAATCATCAATAGATAGAATTTATCAAAGGAAAATATATAGATATAACAAAATTCAACACTAGAATTTTATTTATTCAAAATCAAGATGGTCGTAATGAGTGGAACAACACCGGATATTATGATTTCCAAGATACCGACATTAAATCCAAATATTCAATGTCATATTTGTAGCCATTCCTTCATGATTCACTATGACTCGTGATTCTTTTTCTCTATATAGAACACCATGTTGGGGAGTCTGCTATGAGACTCATTGGTTAGTATCATTTCTTCTCACTCTTGTTTGTATATAGCTTTCATTCAAATTACTTGTACATATTTTCTTTTTTCTTGTACATAGTTTCTCAATTTTTATTGTACATATTCTCTTCATGATTGCTTATACATAGATTATATTCAAAATACAAAAAATAATATAATATTTCAAAATACAAAAACATTCAAATAATTTAATAATTCAAAAACATTTCAATTATATGCATCATCCATGCTTTACATTTATAATATAATGTTAGATTTACATTTACCAGTCTATGTTATTATATATCAATTATCTAAATTACCATGCTTTACTTGATCTTCTTTGAGTGTGTACAATGAAAACTATATCCTTGATTTCTTCACTCTACTGATTGAGGGGGTATCTTATTTCTAAATTCAAGGTATACATCAATATATCTACCATTTTGGGGAATTTTCTACATGAATACACCATCTAGGTTATGTCATTCCTACATCATATACTCTAGTTATCATGTTGATGTACATTACCTACTATTTTACATAGATTACTCTATCAACACTCACTAGTATATAACACTTGTGTATTTCTTAGCATATACCTAGTTGTATACTACATGTCTTGCATACATTCACTTCTTCCTTTGATTAGTTAGATTTGATTATATTTTGAGTTTTTACATGATTCCCTTTCTTGCTTTGTGTAACTAAATATGATTACATTTATGAGTTCCTATTTTATCTCTTGTATGTGCCTTAGGACATTTTCCAATGTCTTTTGCTTCTATTCTTGTGTGTGCCTCAAGATATTTGTCAATGTCTTTTGCCTATACTCTTCTATGTGATTGTGGCTTTCACACCAACCTTACTTGATTCAATTGTATGTATATGTGGAATTTGAATATGCCTTGTATACTTGCTTTCTAATTTGAGTGACATGTACCCATGTCCCTTGTTTGCTTGGCCCATTGGACACCATTATATGCCTCCTAATTCTTTCCTTGTCTATTTATTGTTTGATTGCTTTTTATTTATTTGTAATTCCATGATCTAATTCATGCATTATCTTTATTTCTTGGATTCTATGATGGACATCATGATCCATCCCTCCTTCACAAAAAACAACTAACAACATATAATTAACCAAACTTTTAGTTCTAATTCACTATATTTGACATGCTATTACATTGTTATATCTATATGGCATACCCCTATTGATCTAACAATCTCCATTACAAACCATGCTATATATTGAAATATCTTATGAATTATCATGTATTCTCATAGCATAACAAACTTACAAACTCTTTCTTTTGATGATAGTCATTGCAAGGTCTTCATTCTTACTCTCATAAAAGAGGACAACAAACAAGGGTTTTGTCATAGAGATTAGAGATCTTACCAGTCAAAAAAAAATATTTTAGAATACTCAAAATACTATGTAAACTTCAAATCAGGTGGAATAGAATAGATAGATAGTGATAATTATATAACAAACATAGAAATTAGCTCAAGACAATAGTGCTAATATTAGACTACAATGTTAGACAATATAGTGTCTTTTTTTGGTGCTCTTGTCTAAACAACCAAAAATTAGATTTTTCAAAAAGTGGGGAAAACAGTAGCTTCAACTATAGTTTTGCACATTTAGACAAGTTCAGATATAGTAGTTTTAATATAGCTTTTCTTAGATAATCCAAAAATAAGGGGTATCATGCACAACATGATGGCTCTCAATTCTAGTTTTAGATAGTGTAGTTAGTATAGCTTCTAGATCAAAAACCATGTTATAGATAATAGTGATTGAGGGAAATATGCATGACACATTTGTCTTCTTTTATTTATGAGTTTAGCATATTACCTAAGCATTATCATTAGTTTTGTGCCTTCTTCTATCTACAGGTGGTTGGAATCTTATAAGAGTGGCTTTCATTCAAGCTTAACCTCCACATTTCCAAGTGGCTTCCACATAATCCTTTTACCTAGTTTTGGAGTCGATTTCATACAAGTCTAATATCCACATTTTTCCAAGTTAGCTAAAATTTTCATAGGTTTTAGCACACATTTTTCTATCCATACCATATTGTCAAATTATAATTTATTTACGGGCTTTATGATCCATCTTATATGACACACATTTCCTATTGATATCATTTCATAGATTCACTTTATGAGGCAATGATGGAGCTAAAGGACTAGATAGACTTTTTATTCTTTAGAAACCTACTCAAAGGGATTGTACATAGTCCAAACATTTATTAACATACACATGATCACGTAGCTTCACTTATTGGGTGTTGATGGAGCCAAAGGGCTAGCCTTTGCATTCTTGAGCCACTCTTGGGGAATTGAGGACTCAAATCCATTCATGATATTATTCTTGGTACAACACATACCTAACATTACTCAATATCATCTAACATTACTCAGCATCACAATAAGTTTTATATTTGTTTACATTCTTAGTGAACTATATTCATTCCTTTCTCTCACTATCTCTCTCTTACTTAACTCTTTACATTTTTAGTTTAGATATAGCATATCTAGTAAGACCTGATCTAATCTTTATTGTTTCTTGGAGATTTACATTTCCCAATGTGCTCTATATACACACACCCAACATCACATAGCTTCATGAGCTTTACCCTTGTTGGTAAGTCTAGGTATGCTTTCTATTTTCCTTTATCTTAGTATTTCCCTTTCCTACATCTATAGAATAAAGGGGGGAAAATGTAGTCATATAAAATATGAAAATTGGTAACTTAAGTGTGGCTTGTAACACCCAACCCATAAGTCCATCTTGCTTTCTCTCATGACCCTCCTAGGTAACTTATCACTGATTCTCAATCATCCATAGCCTTTTAGGACCTAATTCTACCTCCTCCAGGTAGTATTTCTAGTTATTATTCCATTACCTCAAGCTTTATTACTTCAAGACTATATCACCCTATTTTTAATATAGTTTCATACCCTAGGGTGTCCATTTCTATTGCTCCTATCCAAGTGTAATTTTAACTCCAATGGTCATTTATTTTTAGTTCATATTCCTTTTTTTATCAACCTAAAACGAATACACTAAACCCATAACAAAAAAATTCCTATAAAATCCCATTCAAATTTCATTTAGATAGGGTTCCCAAATATAACAAAGTAATCAAGAATACAAGAGAGACTACTATGGAAATCTTCCCTATTATATGTATATAACTTGCCAATACTACTACAAGCTTATTCAAATCCTTAGACTAGTCCCTAACCACCTCAAGAACATCCAATTTAGAATTTTTCATCTTCATACATATTATTGAACAAAGCACATCAAGTGGGAGAACTACATATGGCTTGATCCCTCTTTGGAATATTGGTATATAGACAATATACCTACATAAGGGGTGTAGATACACATTCTGTACATATTACACACTCTAATCCCCCTTATTTCCCAAATTTTTTCAAAGCACAATTGAGTCTAGGGTTTGAAGACTAAATCATCTATACAAGGAGTTTCATGGACATCCAATAGTTGAAATTTCACATGCAGGCTCACATAGATACAATGAATAAAACCCATAAAGTTTAGGTCTCTTAGATAATAATGGTAGAATAGGACTATAGCATTGGACCCTACGGTGTTTTGTCTTAGTTCCCCTATCCAATCATTAAATCATGGCTTGATATTGATTTATGATAGTGTCCTAGTCTTGCATAGTGAATTTTAGACCCTGTAACAATCATCTCAATCAATTTCCAACTAATTCTTATTTTCTCTCCTTTATTACTATTTTTAGAAATGTTCAAATTACATCAAATTATATAGATCAGTAGCTTAGTTACTGAGTATTTATTTATTGATTTCCTATTCCATACCTTTAACTAAATTTGGACTAATACACCAATATTCCCAACATAGTTAAATCAAAATACAACAATGTTAAATGGAAAAAAAATTCTTGACATCAAAGAATAAGACTTAAGGGTCAATTGGGTGGATGATGTTAGGGATGATGATATAAGGAAAGTGGAATCAATAAGGGAGACATTCATTACCAATTTTTAGTTTTCATATCACATGAAAAAATCCCCTGTTGATGGCAAGCAAATCAAGATTAACACTACCTTTGAATATGTCATATAAGTGACCTCCAGTTTAGAAAACCAGTTGGTTTCTATTAATATGTTTTTATGTTCCATTTGTGCATCATTTATGAAGTAGATTTTCATTTTCCATATACTTGATATGTTTAACATATTTGTATAGATATTGGTGTTTATATGGACCTGATGGTTTTCAATAAATTGATGCCATGTGAAAAGACAAGTTTTTTCTACTAAAGTCAAGAAAAGGTACCTTATCAAGCTAAATACATATATAATGTGGTTTTTAATGTTATTTTAACACACATCATATGGTCATTTGACCTAATCATATGTTTCTCACATATAATCAGGTAGAACACACATATAATGAATGCAATCATTACCATGACCAACAATATTAGCATCAAAAGGAAATAAATCTCTTTTTGTTCATTATATAGGATCCCAATGAAATGAAGCACTAGGTTACTATTATTTGAAATTCTTGTTGATGTTATCCATCTTAGACACCGTGAGATGGTGCATGAGAAACATTTATTATTTAGTGGTGAAACATAGTAGGATGATTTTTAAGTAAAAAGGATATATATAATAGACAACATAGAATCAAGGAAGAAAAATATTTCTATAGTCCAAATAATGTATAAATTGTTTGAGAAGGGGTCCTTTTAAATAAGAACAATTGGTTTATCTACCAAGAATATAATGGAGGAGAGACTAATGGTGATGGAAAAATCCCATTTGTACTAGGGATCCAACTCTCACAATAACCACTCAACATAGGGAAATTTTGTGAAATGTATCACTCCAGAAACATTAGAGAAATTTATCACTCCACATAGAGAAATTTTGTGAAATATTGGTAACAACATTGGATTGACAGGGTTCGAATGTGGTCATGATGCTTTCATACACTTATGCATGCTGGGAAATAAATAAATATAGCTATATAATCTTACCATTACCATTTTAAAAGTCATTTATTTATCACAATATTGACTTATACATATTTCAATGTGGATTGGTTAGTTTACCATATAACCATAATTATTTACATTTATTATTGGTGGCTAAAAATATACAAGCATAGTGGCATCCATAGGAGCTTGAAAATTGAGAAAATTGAAAATATTTCATGGATAAAATCTCTATAGATCCCATAGTGTCATGTCACTTTATATAACATCAACCTTAGTACAACATGGGTATAAAGAATGAAAGATGATTAATTGCATTATCATGTCTATATTGCAAATCTATCCATGTTGATGCACAATTTATTATTTTAAATCCAAGGCTAAGCTTATAAAATTATGATTAAGGTGGAACTCATGATAAATAGAATAATATAGTTAGTTATAGATGATGTTGGGGATGGTATTCATGAGCTTATCAACAATATTGATTTAGATTACAATATAAGGTTTCTATCTACTTCTAATTTATATATTTTTATGTTTGTGAGGAGTCTTAATTATGTAATACATTTTCATTGTGAAATGCATAGAAAATGGTGTTAGAATTGAAAATGAGTGAAAAGTAGGTATGGATGTGTGAGGATAAAATCCTATAGTCAAATGTGAATAATCATATTTGATAGATGACAAGAAAACCAATCAAGGGAGGATGATAATGCAAGACATGTCTCTACTCATACTCATATGTTATATAATTATCAATATTTCTAAAATGATGCATTTCATTGTATGAATAGATAACCACTAGTTTTAAAGTTGATGAGGTACAAGCTATGATATGTGGAGTGTGAGAGATTTTTTAGTAACGTGTCACAATAGATCACAACACTAAAAAATTTTCATTCTTCAAAAATGACATGGAATATGTTTATAACAAGGTGCAGAATAGGGCAATATCAATCACATAGAATCTAATGCCTCATGCATTCCAACAAGTGCATGATGAACATGGAACTTCCATTATTAAAGATAGGAATTTCATAGAAAATATGAATAGATGAAGACAATATAATATGTCTTAGGTAAAACCAATTTTTAGGAACCCTCCTCATAAGTATCAGAAATGAGAAGTCTAGAGTGAGGATATAAATAGGGAGGAAAAATGAGATATGGTTAGACATAATGGAGATAATTCAACCTTATTGAATCCATTTCTAGGTTTTAGTATTCAAGTATAAGTTGTATCCTAGGTGAACAAGCTATGGAGGCAATGTAAGAAATGAAATATTTAATTCATTTATAATATGTGAGAATACTTCCATAAGAGAAAAATAATACCATGGTTTAATCTTAAAATCATTACCTTCCATAAACATATATTGATATTTTGTAAAATATTTTTTCATAAATATAAATCAATATTTTAATATCTAAAATGTTTTCATTATTTTGAGGATCTCATTGCTACTTGTTGCATAGTTACCATAGCTTTAGTTTATGTTGAAAAAAAATATAATAACATGTAAAAAAACTAGAGTAATGGTTTGATGTTTATCCAGATGGTAATTTACCACAAAGTCCATGGCTATATAATGAAAATTATTTCAAAAAATTTATTATTGAAGGGAAGCATTATATCAATAATCTTGATTATTCCATAAAAAATTTGTCATTTTTCTATAGTTACCAGGTTCTTTTTTATAGATTGAAATAATCACATAGTCTAGCTTTGTCATTACTACAATATGTTGTCTCTCTTTATAATAATGTATAAAAAAAAACATAGGATGTACCCTGTACAAATACATGATACATAGTTTTGAATTTTTTATGATTGCATTTTATAGCTACAAAATTATTTTCTATCCCCTGTTGGACATATTTTCAACTAAAAAATGGTTGCTAATGCTAATTTAATTAAAACATTGTTATCTAGAAATGTTTAATAAAAAAATAATTCAAAATTTTCTCTCCTGAATGGGAGCATTGAATTGACAGTCTAGATTAGTACATAGAAAATTTGTAATTTTACTATATATATTAGGTTAATTTAGAGTTATAACAAGTACAGGTTATGATTTCATTGTTGATAGTGTCTATTATTACCCTTCATAATAATATTTTAATTAAAAATATGATGCACCTCATATCAATACATGATACTTGTTCTATTTATTTTGTACTCTCTTTTATGATCATAGTTTCTAGATAAGAATTTCTTTGTTATCTCCTATTAAGATTTTTATAAACTAATAAATGCTTGATAAAGCTAGTCAGATTTATATGCTTAGATTTTTTTTAGTAACAATATCAATGAATCACAGGTTTTTAGACATTATCCTTATCTGTTTAAAATGTTGATTAATTTTATCATGATACTTTTTTTGCAACACCAAAATTTTAAAAAATAGAATTAATAATTATTTTATTGGTGTAAATGATAGAATATTTATTGAAATTAAATTACAAAAGTGATTTAAATAAACTTCACACATTATAAGAATCCCAACACATAGATAAGGATAGGATAGATTGAATTTAAGCACATGCACTTCTTTTAATCATTTACTCGAGGAAAGCTGTAATAAATCACCTTAATTTAAAGTGTTCTCTTAAATTTTTTCTGGTGTCTTGGCAAGTAAAATAGATAGTTTTCCTGCTTTGTAATTTGGCTTAAAAGTAGGGGTTACACAGAAACAAGAACTTAAGAGAACTTAGATAGAAAATTCTGGTTTTTCTTTATTGGTTCTTCTATGAAAAATATTGAGTGTATAAAGTTTAAACAATCCAAAAGCTACCAAACATGAAAACTACCTCCCTCAAGAAGCAAATCTATGGATAAACTACAATTATGGTAGGATATGGAAATGAGTCTTTGTATTTCAATTAGTTTCCAATTGGTTGAATGTATTATGGTGGTTGAAGCACTTCCATCTGTTATTCTAAAACTATGTAATTTTTGTAATTTAATTGTCCATAATTTAATATACTAATTAATAGTTCTAGTTAATATTAATAATATCATGTTATTATTTATAATTAATTTTGTCGAAGTAATATGGAGAAATTATCAAGTTAGTCTCGATTTGTTTTAATACATCAGATTGTAATCCTCAAATTTGTGGGTTATGCACCTTAAGATATAAACTTTTCCCAAATTATTAGAAATATGAAACCACTACATACCTTCAAATTAAATTCATGTTAAATGTTTGCTTTAAATTTCCCTGTACCCTCTCCTTGGGCTGCCTAAATATAGGCTTATGCTCTCTCGTACAAGCAAAATGAAAGATATTATACTTCTTCAAAAACCGAGAGTGAAATTTTCCATCTAAGACATTAGATATAATATTTTGGGTATGGGTTGTTAATTAACATAATGGCATAAACTTATTTAATTTCACACTTAATCATCATTCTTAAATGTAATATAAAATATAACATTGTGATCACACTAATATGATACCAACATTTGTAAAGGTTTCAATTGCATCACAAATTTAATACCCAGCTGTGTGCCTCCATTATATAGCTTAATTCATGTTGTATATTATTATAATTAATATATTCAACTACACAATTATAGTTCTCCATAATATTCATGTAGCCACTATCTCAGAAAGAGTCACTAGTTCTTACTACTATATTACATAATGCCACCACTAACCACATCTTACTATTCATATGATTACATAGAGTGGCCACATTGCATTATACATGATGGATCCATGTGACCTCGCTTAAAACTTATGGATGTGATTCCAAACCTAACTCAATAAGGTATTATAACATATCCATGAACTTATAAAAATACCATAGAGTTTACCATGAATTTAGTTTCATGTTTAAGATGAAAGAAACAATGGTCCACCAAAATTATAAGTCAACCAAGTAGATATTAATGTAGTGCATAGTTTGATTCATAGGACTAATCATGCACTTAAAAATCATTGAGGTAGATTATACTTTAGGATGCATATGCAGACTTGAATACTCACTATGGGTTTTGTACAAGGCATTGGCATCACATTCGAGGCATAAGGATTAATGGGTGTTTCATGTTTAATGTTCTAACAAAGTCACCGAATATAGTCCCAATATATCATGTGGTCACAACCCACTTACTGAAGTCATAGTTACATTTTATAATACTATGACTCTTCATTGCCTCCACATAATTATAAATGATATGAAATCATCAAATATTTCCAAAAATTAATTTATTTATGTCTATACTATAACTCTTTATAGCCTCCACATAATTATAAATGATATGAAATCATCTAGTAATGCCAAAAACTAATTTATTTACTTTTAACATATCCACCATATATCGGTTTGAACCATGTGTATTAAGTGATTTTTCGCCTACAAGTTGTCTAACTAGCAAACTTTTGCATATTTTAAATAAATAAATGTTTAGTCTAAAAATCATTGGATTCATTCCTCAATAGAGTTGCAATCCACTAAAAAACTGGAAGGTAATTCATGAGCATGGTGGTAGGATTGGTTGGAGCCATCTCCATCATAGTTTCCTATGGTAAGAAACATATAAAGCATTGGGCTTAGTTATATAAATGATTTTAAATTTTACATGGCCACATAATTTTAGTTGGTATTACATATGATCTCAGTTAAATAATGAATTATAAATCCATTATGACTTAAATCAAAATAGTCTATTACACATGTAACCATCCTTATGTAGAGTCACAATTGCATGCACAATGATTTAAGAGATCTTTCCATAGAAGCTTATGTAGAGAAATAAAAAGTGAATGCCTTTGGGATGGTGAGACTTGTCATGATAATAACATTACAAAGCCACATACTACACAAAGTGATAATGTTAATCGAGTGAAAGGAGATATCATTTTGTTACTTATTGGCGAAGTGATTGTGCTAAGTGGCATGTTTTTTGTCACCCATTTCACTTAAAGCAAATATTAGATTCATGAACGAAATCATCACAATGAAGTCTTATTTATGATAGGTAAGCTCAATGTGAAACTACATTGATTGAAATATTTTTTCTTTATTACAACCCAAACGAAAGGTTATATTACAACCCTAACAAAAGCTTATAATAGATGTCAAACTTGTGATCTAACATGTCTATCTAATATAGGGATTATTTTGTATGATGCAAGTATATTCCCTTAAAGTAACTTGTGACAGAAAAAAATTAGGAAAACAACCACAAGATTAAATTATTAGAGATTACTATAGCTTTGACCCTTGATAATCCATTTTTACTTTACGTAATTATGATGAAAGGAACAAGTTAGTCTCATCTAGCTTTTCTAAAATATATGAGTGTGTTAGTAAGAACCAATTAATATTTTGAGGCTATGTGAACATTAAAAAATACATTTGATTAACTCTTACAATTAAGAAATACATGTGTGGCCATTAACAACTTGATGTAGGAGATCATTGTGAATTACTAGATGTTGTAACATTAAAAAAATATTTATTGGTAAATTGGAGAGCTAAATACATGTTTTTCATAGTAATTATATTATGTTTAATGTATATTAATGAGAAAAACTAAAGGTTATTATATATTCATGAAATTAGAATAATAACTTTTTATAAAATAAGATTTAATAATTTGGAATCGTCACAAGTAATAAAAATATTACAATAATTCATTTACTGATAATAACAAACAAGCTAATATGTTATAATAGGTTTAAACTAATTAAACCTATATAAAAATTAGTAATGTTATGAATATTAAATTCTAACATTCACCCACTTAACATTCACACGATAAAATGTTTTTACACTCTCCATATAGCCTACTCACTTTCGAGGTGGCATGCCATCTTTGTAGCTTCATGGTCTTGGTGGCACCTTCATTTTTCCTTGCAGGATTACCAAAAACCTGGAAGTGATAGGAGTACATCTCTCTGCTAAATACTTTCAGTGGTTTCTTGGATTATCACAAACGTGTATAGTTTTTTGTTGCATGTTGACCCCGAACATGGAGGTGATAGGAGGTTTTAATTGTTTTATAGACTTCGGTGGTTTCTCAGATTTCCAGAAACCCTTTTACAATAACCAAGTGTTATTTTAGTTCTTTTTCTCCCCATAATATTCTTCATTAGGAGGTACCAAAAACTAAAAAATAATGCTCAGTATTTTTATTTAAAACCACACTACACAATAAACACACACCATACACAACATAAAACAAACACACTGAAAATGTCACCATAGCAATGATGCGACCCCATTGTCGGTGACTCATGAGAGGAAATCAATTGTCTTTCATCCTTTGTGTATCCTTTAGCCTCTAGTATATAGCTCAAATAGCTAGATCAGTGAAGAGAATTCCTCGCCCCACACTCTTGACATATCTTTTCTAAAATGAACATCGGTTATCCCGGTAATGCGCCCATGTACAATTTTAATTTTTGACATAAAACTTTTAAAACAATGACTCAACACACTAATTGACTCTTGACTTATGGACCCAAAATAAAATACATCAAATAATAATACACCTATGACAAAACTAATAATTTGAGACTCTTATTTTTAATTTTGGCAATACACAATTTTTAAACCTAAAAATAAAAGCAATTGAATAAAATTAATATTAAAAAAACAATTGACACCTAATTTTCATTAAAACTTAACTAAATATATAATTGACAGGGCCATACAAAACGTGAAGACCATTTAAATTTGATGATGATTTACTTATTTAGACGCAACATAGTAACATAATACTAATCGACTTAAATAACTATAAACATAACCGCCTATTGAACTTTAACTCATGAATGAATAAGACAAAATAATAGACCCAACTCTGACAAATAATGAATAGGCCTATTGATGGCATCAGTCTCGGTGCGTGCACTAGTTGAACTAGTCAAACGTCAATCTAGGTGTGACGTGAGCTGGATCGAAGGATGTGTGGAACAATACAATCACTAGAACATCGGGGCTCGATAGACAAATGGTGATGTACAACCCACTAAATTTGGTGAGATGTTCCACAAATGTAATGCTTCGTTGGAGACATTTGCGCTGGAAAATTTAAAAGAATTCATACGTTTTGTCGACAGAATGGTGAAGAAAACTACAGATCCATTGGTGGATAGATGAGAAAACTGATGTGATTATGTGTTGGCATGCGATATGCGGCAGAATCAAATAGGAAAACATGAAATAAGAGGACAGTGCACAACCGTATCAAGGGATGCAATCAAAAACCTAGTTGAGTGGAGCCATAAAGATATCTAATAAAGAATTGACTCTACCATGTGCGCGACAAGCTCTCAAAATTCATTCACATCCACCTTAGAAATACGCAAAGATATGATAGGAGGTGGTACAAAACTCAGCAGACTGTAGACTTGGTCGAGTGGTACATTGGAAGGTGAGGTGGAAAGAACTATTGCAACATGATAAGGGTGGAGATGAGGATTCTGTATCGTGATTGGATCTATAGATGACTTGAAACAGTACATGAGTATGCTACAATTGAAGAGGGAATACTAGAATGATTTTTGACCATAGATCAGGGCGATTAACAATAGCAAAGTTGCTTCCCCTGATCACTCACTAAAACATTACACAGGATTCCATTACATACAGCAGACCAAATAATAAGCTCTCATACTAGATTATTGGCAAATTGGAGAGCCGAATACACATTTTTCACAGTAATTATATTATGTTTAGTATATATTAGTGAGAATAAAATAAAAGATATTACATAGCCATGTAGCTAGCACATTAAGCTCCTAGAAAATAAGATTTAACAACCCAGAATAGTCATGTGTAACAAAAACATTACGAAAATATATTTCTCGATACTAACAAACAAGCTAATATGCTATAATAAGTTTAAAATAATTAAAACTATATAACAATAAATAATTTAATGAATATTAATTTATAACAATATCATTTTAGATGTATTGGATCATAAATATTATTTGATTGAGATTATTTAATAATTTAAAGTGTAGAGATTATGGGTGATCACCAACACCTTTATTAGCCAGTTTAAGGGTATACAATACAATATTCACTATTTAATAGCTTAAATAATTATCATGGAAATAATGTGATTCTAGATCCTAAACTATAATTCAAAACCCTAAAAACATATAGTTAATGTTACCTCAGAAGCTAAACAATCTAATATTAAGGCCACAAGGATTTAATCAGAGGTGAATTCAATATTTATAGGATGAATATTTAGCCTTATTAGTCACAAGCTATTTTCATTCTAGTGGCCTCATCT
>JARHVA010005118.1:695000-760000 GCA_037957365.1 Torreya grandis | reverse complement strand
TTATATTCATGATGCCATACTCATTAGTAATGAATAAATTTTTAATGAAATAAATAATGATGAAATTATAAATAAATAGAATTTCATGTAATCATATAATATGGAAATAAATAATGAATAAAATGTTATCTCACCACTAATAGATAAAAATATTGAAAATTTTGAAACATCCTCTCAACAAGTTCCACCATTAATAACACCTTGAAGAATTGTATGAATTAAAAAGGTAAGTAATTAATTAAAGTCATTGAAAATATTTTGAATCCAATGCCTAACAAAATGTCTGACCATCATTCAACAATATTGGCTTAGGAAATTTGGGATAGTTTCTTTCACAATTTGATTCATCATTCTAAAAGATCTCAATTGTTTATTTCATTTATGAAATTGAATATGATGAGACTTACCATGTAGACATTAGGGCTAAAACATCTAGTATGGATGATCAAAATGTTGAAATTATTGAAAACTTACATAATGTGTATCATATTGTAGGTCCTATATCATGAAATAAAGACTTTAATGTTTCCCAATGTATATCACAACTTGTGTAGTAGTCAGTCAAATAAGGAAAGAATGACTAATTTCAAAAACAAGCTAAGCACATGATATAAATAGGAAAACATTAATGAAAGTAATTTCAAGATGAAAAATAATTAATGAAACCAATACCAATGAGCTCTGGGATTTCTCTAATTGAATTATATGAAAGGGAAAGGATATAGTATATTCTCTAAAATATTTATTTGCATAATTTTTTAAGGATAATAATAGAGCTTATTCCAATGCAAGACATGTAGTAAGAAGAAGAGTTGGGTTTTACAATCATGAACTGCATCCAATTTATTTTTTTGGATTTGACTCAAACACAATTAGATACTAAAATATTATGGAAATAAAATCCACAAATTTATATTAGTCAAAGATATTTTGAGATGGCCAAAAAAATTTATGTAAAAATAAATTACACACACACCCATTATTTTTTTAGCAAACATGTTGAGTTTACAATGCACTATGATATTTTATGTCATATTTTTTTAACTTTTCTTATTAATAATATTTTAAAGGAGTGTGAACTATAATTTCAAGCAAGACAAGCCTTGAAATTTGTCTCAACCATTTTTTGTGAGATACCATATGGATAGTTCTTTCATAAAGAGTATGTTTGGATGGAAATTGCAGCATTTAAGTTTGATTTCCAAAACTAAAAAAATGTATCCATGAAGATTAAACAAGTAAAATTTGATAGGAATTAATTTTTTTGAGTAAATATAAATTTATGACTTATCAAATAAGATATGACAAAGAATCTAAAATGTTTGATCTTTTTAAAATATAGGTAACTGTTTCCAAATTTATGGTCAAATTCAGATAGAAAATTATTTATGGGTATGCAAGGCACACACACAATGCTATATAGTTAGATAAACATTTTAATATAATCAAGGACACATTTTGATGTGGTTTTATTATTCTAGTAGTTAACCTTATTGAAAATTACACATTCAAACCACAAACACAATTATGGTCACAATATTAGAACTCATATGAGACAATTGGCATGTTTCTATTCTATATGCATGGAATCTATTTGGAATGAGTGTTAGTAAAAATAGTGGTGGATGACTAGAGTTCCATACCTCTAATTCTAATCAATACACATTAGGTTTCATAAGCATTAAAATTTATACATATGTCATTGTCACACAAATTTGACCATGTATCTAATCTAGTGCATGCATGTAGAATATTGTTCATGTGTACTATTTAATCTCATTATCTATCTTCATATAGTGTCATTAAAAAATATTTTTTGTCACACAAGCCATGTTTTTTTAGTTATTGAAGACAAGGGCAATGAAGAGGGTACATATTACTACTTTTGTTGGTATATAGAGGAAAAGAAAAAATTGACTTCCATAGTGGAGAAAACATTTAGTATCTTAATGGGTATGTGGAAGTCACTAGAACATGGATTCAATGATATAGAATAAAAAATTTAGATATATTATTGTTTGAAGACTTTGAAACACATATGAAGATACTACGTTATTCAAATTTGGTTCTTGTAATGAATATTCAATTAAAAAATATATCATGGGAGGCCATTAAAAAAGATTCTATAGAATGTTCATGAGTAACACCATGAAGTTACTCTAGCTAATATCAAGATTAGAGAAGATCCTAGTGGTTAAATAATTGATATATGAAAATATGTTGTCTTATAAAATGTATATATAATAAATATTACCAAATGTATTTTATTTTGTAGGTAAGATATATAAATTTCATTTTTTATTACTTACTAATTTTTTTTTGTAAGCTAATGCTGCTATATAAGCTTCCACCTTTATGTGGATATAATTTTAAGTAAATAATATCAATTTATTGAAGATAATAGAATCTTTGTAAGTGTACTTAGCAATTGTCCTTGAGATGAGGTTTCCTAATTAAGGAAGGTGTAAAAGTAGCATAATATCTATTTGAAGTGTTTGATGTGGTCAAATGTCTTCATGATTTGACCTATATTTGGGAATGGTTATCTCCTTGATTTAATTTTGATCTTAGCTCACCATGTACTTTAGTTAAATGCTTCACTTCTTCTTCAACCAACTTGTTTTCAACTCCCATGAAGTGATTCCATTATTATAGGGTAGTTTAAAAGATCTTCAGTGATTCTTTGACTCCATCAAATGACTATTTACATGTTCAAGGTGTAGGGGTAACATGTTTGAAATTAATAAAAGCATATTTCGTAGGATATCATGGTATAAATATCTCCCTATTCAGCATCTATTCCTTCTTACCTACATGTAACATATTGCCAACTCCTAAGTCGCCACTCTCTCATTGCATTTAATAGCATCTTCATGATATTGCATGATTTTCAAAGTAAGATCCCCACTTATGTCCATTCTTAAAACTTTAGAATGGAAATAAATTATAGGCATAGTTTTAGGTTTTATTAAATCTCAAAATATGATAAAAATAACTCAAATTAGAGACCTCTTTCCTTGGAGAGGCAAACTAGCTCCTCTTGATTCTTGACCACACCAATCCACCTCATTACGGTAGCAAAGGTGGATATGTATAGATCAATATTATTATGATATATTTTATTTATTCCATTTGGAAAAAAAAAAACTTATCTGGGATCATGGCAACCTCTCACCTAGTGTCATTATCACTTTACTTACAAGAGGGCTCAGTAGGTCACTAGATTGATAGGTGTGTTTGGAGGTGGACGAAGAGTAACATTATATATATGAGAGTAAAATAATATTAAAACATAATAAAAAAATTTTGATACTCTATTAAACTTTTAATTTTAATTATAATAACTTATATGTTCACAATGTGATTACTTGCTACTCAACCTAGCTCATGTAGGCCGAGAAACAAAGCCATATTTGTAAACAATCAGATATAACATATTTTTTTATTATAACCTAGCTCATGTAGGCCGAGAAACAAAGCCATATTTGTAAACAATCAGATATAACATATTTTTTTATTATATTATAAGGATGTATAATACCCATAAAATATTTAATACATCATAAATGACCTTAAAATCATGTCATAGATCATTTAGAACAATAGAACTTGACATAGGGTATTTTTCATCCTCTCATGGTCTAATTTTCCTTCAATTTTTAATGTGCATGACTATGTTTTTATGTTTTATCTATCCTAAGATATAGTAAATAAATTATACCACTTGAAAAAATTATCAAATGGAAATTCATATCTTCAATCCAAATTATATTCTATTTAGAACTCTAGAACACAAGTTATGGCCCTTTTGTGCAAACTAGAATTTACATGGTAGCAAGCAGGCCAATTCATAATTTTTTTACCTTGTGTTCTATAGGGTCTTAAGATAATTATGATTTTGGATATTTATTACAAACCCATATAAATCATCCAATCATTTTATAGGTATATCCTATCAATAAAATCACCATAATCATATGATCTTAGGCCTACAGACTCTCTTTGTGAATGTGTACATGTATTTAGGATATGTAATTAATTTTAGAGGGTTAAATGACATGTAATGGCTGTTTTTATTTATTTTAATATTGTTTCATTAATTTAATATAAAATTAAAATAGTTATTAATCACCTTAGAGTACTCCCAAAGAATCAATATCTCTAAGCATGTACAAACATGTTGACAACTTTCACTTCTTCACCTTCTGTACATGTCTGTGACTGATCATTTAAACTTTATTCATGGTGATAAATTATTTAGATACATATTTTGGCCTATCCAATATATCTATAGTCTTCCAATGACCTTAGCATGCTTAGATTTTCATAAATACTCAAATTTTTCTCTTTTCAACTAAGTGCAGACCTCTTCATTTGAGTTACTATGCATAACAAACTAGCTTATAGGCCACACCTATAGGTATTAAAAAATTAAAAATTATTAGGTCCTATTGGGAATATGAATATAGGATATGCATTACACTCTGATTATCTTTAATCTCTTGCAAGATTGGTATACTCTTCTATGTGCAATTTATAATCCATACAAGAATGGGAGGTGGGTTTATCAACCAGCCATGATTGGAGGCCAAAAACATGGTCCTAAACATTATTCACCCATAGGGACTAGTTGGATGTGATAGTTTTCTAAAAATAATAAAATGAAATAGAGTTATTGAATAATAAATCAAACTTTCACAACATTTGTTGTCAGTGTTTCTACCCCCTAAACAATAATAAAAATGTATTTCTAGGTGGACTTGAATGTTAGGGTCATGTAAACACATGTCATTTACCTATTTAGATGTGATTCAACTGAGATATTTTCACCTGGAGGTCCCAATTTTAAAATTCATACTAGATCTTGAGAAGTTGTGTCTTCACTACTAAAAAGTTGTATATTAGGACCCATTATTGTAACTTATGCCACAAATTGATATCAAAGGTTCTACAAAAATGTTGCACCATAAAAAGTACTTTGTAGACATGAAAAGGAGTGATATTATAGTTAATTTAAATGGATTATAATTTTATTTCTCTCTCTCTCTCTCTCTCTCTATATATATATATATATATATATATATAAAGTTAGGCTAAAATTCTACATTTTTCTTGTACTGTGAAAGGCGTTCTTGAGGCTAGAATGGGTGGTGGGTTTCAACTAGGAATGATGGGAGGAGAAGAACATGCCCCTAAAGGTTATATTACCATTAGAACATGTTTACAGTAACATTTTTAGTGAATAAGCACTAAAAATGGATTTCTTGAATAATAACTTAAACTTTCATAACATTTGTTGTCAGTATTTTTTCCCTCTTCAACATTAGTGAAATTAAATTTTGGGTGGACTTGGATGTTAATATCATGAAAAAACTTTTTTTTTACCTATATATATGTGATCCAAGTCATATATTTTCACTTGAGGTACCAAGGTAAAAATACTTGTTGGATCTTGAGAATTTATCTCCTACATGCCAAAACTTGTATTTTAGAACCCGTTACTACAACTTGTGCATCGAATTGGTATCAAATTTTTGGTGAAAGTGATTTGGGTAAATATGTGTTTTTATACAAGAATATGAGGGATATTAGGTATTATATAAATGTATTATATTTTTTTTTCTATGCATGTCTGAAGTTAGGCTGAAATTCTACATTTTTTTGTATTGGGAAGGACATTGTTAAGGATGGAATGGATGGTGGGTTGGTCACCTAGGGATGATGGGAGGAAAATAACTTGGTTATAAATGTTTTTAATAAAATAAGCTGGCTAAAAAAGGGGTTGAACCCTTAAAAAAAGTAGAAAAGCCAGAGAGGCAACCAACACAAAAAGTCCCTCAAAATAGAAACATCACAGTCTGTTATCCCAACAAAAACAACAAAAATAGAAACAATCAGCTAAGTTATAATAGAGTAGTAGAGTGTCATTAAAATAGAATAAAAAACTATGGAGGTAGATTATCTCCTTGATTAAACATGAATTTAATAAGATCATTGAAATTCACAGAGTTTTCCTCATTGTCAGTAGTAACAACAACAGCCAAGTCCTACAGCACAAAAATGTTAAGTAAAATAGAATTTTGGAGCACAGTAGAAATGATCTATTATATTTTATGAATGTGACCCCTCAGGACTACAATTTTAGATCTCAAGCTAGCATCAATTTCTATTTCATCATCAACTTATTCCACGAACATCTTTTCTTCTTTGCCAGCATTTTCCACAAAATTAGCAGTATCCTCTAATTCTTTAGTCTCCTACTTACCCTCAACATCCATAGACATTTATTGAACATTTATCTCCTTGGCCTCACCACCCTAAGTGGATTCATTAGAGGCACTCTCAGAGTAGTTTATAAGCTTAGCATTTGGAGCAGGTTTGCCAATAATTTGCCACGACCACCTAACTGCTGAGGAGAAACCCTCTTTAATAGCCTTAGTAGATGAATGAGACTTGATAACTTGACTCATGGGGGTCCTATAGGGATTTTTTGGGTCCCCACAGTAGCCCCCATAGTGCCCGATTCACCAGCATATATCTTCCTCTTCTTGCACTTCATACTCAAAGTAGAGCTTACAATATCTAAGGGAATCTCCTCAGGAGTAGAAAAGGAAACTTCTTTTGTCTTAGTAGAAAAAGGGGAAGGGCATGGCTCTTCAACAATAATAGTAGAAATAGGTTTATAATAAATTTCCCCTATTAATTTGAATGGCCTTATAAGGCTCAAGGGCAAGATAGAAATTGTAAAGACAAAAGATAATGCCTTAATGAAGCGGGATATGTTTCTTGTTTATTAGCCATTTTAGCTCTAACCCTAAAGACATAATACTCAAGGGAAGAAAGCAGATAAAAAGGAAAGATAATGTGTGAATTTCACCTAAAATGATTCATAAGGGGAATATGATAGTTTTAAAACCTAGTGAAGTGCCCATCCAGGGTGAAATACTTCATGAAGAGAAAACACACGTCCCAAAGCTCAGGCAGCTTGGCTCGATCAAATCCACCCTAATAGCATACTAGTTATTCACCTTCTCTAAGAAAGAGATTCTAACTAGAAAGGTCCACAAGTTTAGTTTTCTATTGTAGTTTAATCCCCTGAGTAGACATGCCAGTAGCCATAACAATCACATTCTCTAAAATATCAAAACTAATTCCCCCCATAGAGACTCACTGGTTTTTCCAAGACCTAGCGAATTGTTTAGAAAGGTTTTCATCATACCCATTGAGCCTCTCTAAATAGGGACTAATCCCAATCTATTTACAATAGTACCAGACCACCATGTTGTCTTTGAACTTGCAACATGAAATAGCTTTCGTTCAGATTGTATCACCACCCATGTTGGACTTATAGAATAGATCACAAAACCCCTAGATTTTCAGTCATATTTGCAGTAACTTCAATCCTTGATCAAGGATATTGATAATGGTGATGAAATAACACATAAATAAGTAACACCATACAAAGATGAAACTTCCTCATCCCATTCTCAAACATAATTTCATGGAAATCACCATAATGATGAAGCAATATACATGCCTTATCAAAGGGGCATAATGAAGTGAAAATGACAATAAAAAAGGTAAAGAAAGACCCATACTCCAAGATACACATCAACACTCTCTAAAAGGACTAAAGAAGTGAGCTATCTTTCCAATAGATCTAACTCATCCTTAACACGTCACTTTTTTTTTAATGAGATCCCTAATATTTAAAGGGGTGTGATCAATTTGGCACCATCATCACCAATTTGAATAGTGTTGGCCAAGTTCAGCACTAGCATCTACAACACCATTGCCCTCACAATAAATATGTGAGATGTCTACCCTAGTAATGGTCTATAGGAGAATATGTATATCCCTAATAATATCTTTCAGCTCAATACTAGCAGTTGACACATTGTTAACCACATCAATAACCATTTTAGAGTCCCCTTGAGTACTCAAATTCCTGATACCAAGAGAGACAATTTAATCCCCCATAGAAGAGCAGTTTCTTTAGTATAATTATTGCTTTGAAAATCTAATCCATCAACATAGACAATAATCATCCACCCTTTGTCATCTCTTTTTAATCTCTCCCCCACTAGCTTTACCATCATTCTTAGAGGCCCCATCAAAGTTAAGTTTCAACTAGTTAGGCTTCGAGGGATCCCATCTAGTATTGAGTCTTTGTAAAATTTTAGAATTGTTATGAATAGAAATATGATTTAGGATCTTCTAATTAGCCATAATTTGTTCCTCTTCATGAGTCAGAGGTTTCTCTACAATGCAAATATGGGCATTAGTGAACTTTCCATTAGAGTCTTAACAAAAGTATGAAAAACCTGAGAGGCATCTCTAGTTGTATCCCTAAAAATTCTATGGTTGTGCTCTTTCCATAAAGTCCAGCTCAAATAGGGTAGAGTTTGTTTCCATAACTCAAGGAGCTAGGGATGAGAAAAGGTAGGATACCAGCTGTTAATAACTTCCTTAATGTTAGAATTATAGATGCACTGAATGCCAAAAATTTTTAGGATTATGTCCCAAAGTTTCCTGGCAAAATCATAGTGTATGAAAAGATGAGAGATAGTTTCCTCTGTTAAGCAACACAGATAGCATATATTTACCAAGGTAAACCCTCTCTTCTGTAAGTTGTATTGGGTTAAAAAAATTTATGAGCATTAGCCCAGCAAAACATGTTGATTTTTGGTAAAAGTTTATGGTTCAAAACTTTTATCCATATCTCCTTTCTATGAACTTCAGGAACCATCAAATGATAAGCAGACTTGATAGAGAATCAACCATTTTTATCTGGCCACCAATACTACTCATCCTCTCAAGGGAATAGAGGGATTCTGACCCCCTGAATCAACTGTTGAACATCCTAAACTCTAGGGGAGAGATTAGGATGATGAGCACAACAATCCAATAAAATTTTCAAACTCCTATTGCCATTATTATTAACCATGTAATCACAGACTTTATCTCCAAAAAATTGAGTAGTAATGCCAGTAATTTCTCCATAATCCCCTTGTAAAAAAAGAGCCTTATCTTATATCCAAATGTCATTCTAGAATTTAATAGACATGTCATTTCTCAATTTCCATTTAATACTTTACTTAAGAAGACTTATGGATTTCCTCATTTTATTCCATATCACAGATCCCTAGGGTAACAATTCTTGTTGGAAAAGTTTGCAGTAGTTAGTAACATGTAGATATTTGGCTTGCATGATTTCCCCTAATCATTATGTTTATGAATCAGATTCTTGTTGATTTTGGATAGAAGGGCTTTTTTCATGTTTCAGATGGATCTAATATTGAGGGCACCATGTGATTTAGGGAGGCACACTTTTTCCCAACTGACCAAAGACATTCTCTATTTATCTTCCAGCCCCATCCAAAAAAAAATTCTTTGAATATGTTCCAAATTTTTAGCAAAATAAGTAGGCATTTTAAAGAGAGATAGGAAATAAGTAGGTATGCCTTGTAGAGAGGCATGAAGAAGCTATAATTTGCCTACACTGCTGAGTAGTTTCCCTTTCTAAACAATCAATTTCCTCTGAGTTCTTTCCAATATTACATTTAAAAACCCTGGAAACACCTCTTTGACCATAAGGGGGAGGCCTAAATAGGTATCAAGAAGATCATCTTTAGCATAATCTAGGATGTTAATGAGTTTTTGTCAAAGATAATTATGAGTATTAAAGAAATACACATTACTCTTTTGAAAATTTATGTGTTGCCCAGAATCTATGCCATAGTTGTTTTAAATATTCTTCCATCTCCGAGCTTCAATCACATTAGAAATGCCAAAGAGAATGGTATTATCAACAAACTACTGCATAGACATAGGGGAAAGGGAGGAAGCTAGTTTGATGCCCACTAGATGTTTAGAGGTCATATTAGCTTGAATGTATCTCCCAAGGGCCCTCGTCATTATGATGAACAAGTATGGGGAAAGAGGATCCCCTGGTGGAGTCCTCTTGAAGAAGAGTAGAAACCTCTAGGGACCCCATTAACTAGGACCGATAATTTAGAAAAATAAATAGCATTCCAAATGAGGAGATACATTTTATCATTAAACCCAAACTTCCTGAAGACTTGAAATAGAAAATTCCATGAGACCCTATCATAGGCTTTAGAAATATATAACTTGAGAGCCATTCCAGGGATTCTACTTTTATCCATGGAATGAATAGTTTCATGAGTGGAGATAACAGCATCAAGAATTTGATAACCTGGAACAAAGCCTTTTTGAGCAAGGGAAATAATTTTATCTAAAAATGGTTGGATTCTCATGACAAGAACTTTAGTGCAAAGCTTATAAACAGTATTACATAGGCTAATAGGTCTAAATTTTGTAAGGTGGGTGGGCTTCAACTTTTTAGGAACTAGGACAATAAAGGTATTATTGATATATTTTAAAAGTTTACCAGTTCTAAAGAAATCTTGAATAGCAACAGTAAGATCTGTTCCCACTATATCCCAATATTCTTCAAATAAAATAGGAGGGAAGCCCTTAGGGCCTAGAGCTTTGAAAGGACCCATAGAGAATAAAACAACACATACCTCCTCCTTAGATATAGGCCTTAGCATTTCCAGGTTCTCTTCCTCAGTTATCAGACATAGAATTTTGTCAATGAATTGATTCATAGTCCTGACATTCTCATCATCATTAGCTTGTTTGGTCAACAAATTCTGGAAGAATATCACCACTTGTTCTCCAATCTCATTATCCTTGGTTATAATATTACCATTTTCCAAACATAATTTTGTTATGAAGTTAGCCTTCCTATTTTTCATGGTTGAAAGATGAAAAAAGGCCGTATTCCTATCACCCTTTTTAATCCACTGAATTTTAGACTTCTGTTTCCAAAATACCTCTTCTCTACACATAAGATTGTTCCAGTCAAAAATTAGATCATGTTATTCTTTAGAAGTGTCTTCTGAGTCATCTCTTTGAGCAATCTGCTACTGGATATCTACAATTTTTCTAGATATGTTTTTATTCTGACAAAAAACATGACCAAAACTATATCTATTCCACCCACATACTTTTTGTTTGATGTGCAGAAGTTTTTTAACCAATTTGAACATAGGAGTACCCTGAATAGGAATTTTCCACCATTGAGCAACCAATTTTTTGAAGTCTTTATGCTTAATCCACATGGCTTAAAAGTGGAAAGGGAAAGGACCACATTGGCTCTAATCTTTCTAGCTTAAGAAGATAGGGCAATGATCAGACATAATTATAGGAAAAGCTTGTAGATGCATATTATGATGATTATCCTAGTTACTAGAAATAAGAATCCTATCTAATTTAACTTGGATCATTTAGTCTCTTTTTCTTATATTAGACTAGGTAAAATTTTGATTTTATAGCTCCACATCTAGCAATCCCCATGCATTTATAAATTCTACAAAGTCAAACATGCTATGGGAGTAATAAAGAATTCCACCAGATTTCTTAGAAGGATATAAAGGAGTGTTAAAGTCACCAGCCAACATCCATTTAGTTCATGGGGTATTGGTCATGATGCTACTCAAATCAGTCCACAAATTTTGCTTCAGAGCTCTGTTATTTGGGCCATAGATATTGATCAAAGACTAGTTTAAGGAAGGCAAAGAGAAGTTAATAACCTAAAAATAATTTTTAGAAGCAACCAGAGAACCCTTAAATAAGCATATCAAGTCTCAAGTCTCAGGTTGTTGATAAAGTCTAAATAACCCTTAGATAACCCTTATACTTTATCAACAACCTCTGAGAAGCTCTCAGGTCTCATGTAACTGTATAAACCATAATAAAAGCATAATGAAGATAAATTAACCTCAAGAGGAAAATGATTTAAAGAGACGGTTTAGAATTTGATATGTACTTGTTATTAATACCCTATTCTTATGGTCTAGTTTGTTCTATATTTCAAAGAACCTCTGTATGTCTGATTTGATAGTCTAAAGATTAAAAAACCTATAGGGGTTATTGTAATCATGTTTTAATATAATTAAGAATGATCATATCTATATATATATATATATATATATGAGCCTTATGAGTGCATCAAAACTTTGTGTATGCGTATAAAGGAGTGTTATAGATTATTTAAGAAAGATTAATATTCTTCTTAAGATAAAAGGAATTAGATATGAGGATAAGTATCATTAGTCTCTAAGAGACCAATCTAAGTGGATATATAAGAGAGGATAAAATTATATAATAGAGGCCATAAGTAAAGTACTATTAGTTACATGAGTCATTAAGTAATCATTGAACTCAAAGTCAATTTTTTCAAATAAAATTTTAGAAGGGCATGGGATTAGTTTTATGAAGTCATGATAGATTTTTTTGCAAAAATATTCATAACAAAAAATATCATGTGTAACATTTTGCATGTTATATGACCAATTATATTAATTCCAATAAAACATGAATTTCACATAGGGTTTTAGTAAATTATATTGTTACCAAGTTGACATATCTTTTTTATACTTATCTTGAAAAGAGAAAAATCCAGTAATGGTTTTTTGAATTTGAATTTTTAAATGTTTTCTCAATAGTGGTAGTGACCTCACCAAAAATTATGAAATTAATTGACAAAGCCAAATGTACAATATGTTAAGGATGGTTCAAACATATACATAACATTTGGTTTACTTCAAACATGTGAAATTCATTGCTTGAAATATATTTATGATTGTATTTACATGGTCTTAATTGATTTTATTTGTACATTGAGAGAATTTTCTATAATAAAACATAAATTCTTCTCTTTTCCCTAGAACAATCCCAATATCTGAGTCTTATAAAAAATATAGTGATATTTAGAGGCATGTGTTGAGGGTTACTTGGCCTATACAACACCATGTAATCATTAAACTATATGAGTTGATGTAAGTTAATAGATTTACAAAACTTAGGTTTTTATAAAAATATACCATGGGAAAAGATATCTTTGTAAAAAAATCAATTTGCTTATGATTTTTTTATCTCACTATGACGAGTCCATTATTTGACTCATTATACCTACACATAAAATATGTTATACCTAGTAACCTACCTTTGTCAATTGAGTATTACATGCATCTTAGGACTTATGGATAGTCTAAAAGTAGAAGATATGTACTTATAACCTAGTTTGTTTGTGTTAGTCAACGTTCTCACTCTTACTATTATTTTCTAATATTTGGCGTTGTTAGTCCTCAAGTTTTGCATGTACAATAAAGATCATGGAATATAATTTAATGATCAAATATTTTAGTGAATCCAATAAACTATTGGAGATGATATTGGATAAAGAGAAAATCCTATAGTGAATATCTGGAGTTCATTAGTGAAGCTCCATTGTTTATAAGTGATGTTCCACACTTTGACAGTTGAATTCTAAAGTATTCTAGGTGATTTATGAATGAACCATGGAGCTCCTAAACCTATTAGTAGAGCTTAAACATTGATCCAATTCTAGTTTACTATTTTTTTAAAGCATATTTAGTATGTCAAATATGTCTTTTAAAAAATTATGTATACACCTACTTTATATAGGCACTCTATTTATAGTACTTTTATTTTTAGAATATTATAGTCAACACCATTGTATCTGCATGAGTTTTTGTGTTATTAAATACATTGATTTAAAGACAAAATGATGTAACAAGTTAAAAATAATTCTATGCATTTACATTTCCTACCTTTCTAATGTTCCTTCTTGGGCTGTGAGAAGTTTTAATACATCACTCCATTTCTACAAATCTATTTTATCAATGTTGTCATCCAGTTACATTATTATACTGTTAGATGTACTATTGGATAGAAGTTAGAAGGTGTTCAAAAATAAAGGAGAATGTTACTACAATAGCATGTAGAGTAAGTATGTGATTATTAACAATAAATTTATCATGATAGTTAGAGATATCAGATCTAGTTCTACATTATAACTTTTGCATGAATTAATGTAGATTTCAAATTTATAGTAGTTACGATTTGATTTCATCTAGATCTGAGGGAGTGTAAGGGCCCACACAACTGAGGAAGAATTAATTTGTGTCTTATTTATGTTTTCCATTTATTTAAACATTGATAATAATTGTATGTTTCAAGCATGAATTGTTAACATGCATTATTATTTCTATTCATATATGTGTATTTAACTTTTGACTATTTTTCCCATCACTAGTTTCATTTTTGAGAACATTTCATTATCAAGTAAATTCTACTGAAAAATAATAGATTAAGTTTTAAATAGAATTTCATTATCAAGTAAATTAAATTTAATAATTAGATTTAAACACATTCCTTAGATTAAAATCTTTCATTAGAAGAAATTCTATTTAGTTAGATGTTTATTCATAAAGACTATTTCCTTTTAATTATGTGTGTACTTTAAAATTATGTAAGTCTATTTACATCAAGCAAGAAAATAGAATCAATTCCATGTGATTATATTAGAACATTAGAAGTAGATGATCATTCAAAAAAAACCCCAAAACATAACTATTAGCCCATCACCATTACACACTATTTTAGACATTCATTGGACATATGCCTTGGTTTGATATGACATCAACCATGAAGTTAATTAAATGAAGGGATAAAAACACCTATCACTCTAGAATGTTTTTGAGTTCTTAATAATTATCTATGAATCCTCACTATATTTTTTAGTGATTCTTTATACTAAATCAACTACAATTATTGTATAATTATAAATAATTGATTTAAATTAGGACCTTATTTGTGTGCCAAAATTGACATAAAATGAGATAAAGTGAAGAAGAATGAACATGAGAATGGGTACATCTTGAATTGGAGAATACTAAAATAAGGTCTTTATATGTTTAAGTGTACTTCAGATAGACTTAAGGGAATCGTAGGTGCTCTAAACACCTAAAAGTATGAAATGTGGATTAATGGTAAAGCATTACACTTCATTGTTGATAATAGAAGTAAAAAAAAAAATCATTTCTCATTAATTAGTTTCACAATATAATAATAAAATCCAAAAGGTTTTAAAATATAAAAACATAATAGAATGTTAGGTGAATTCCACATAGGGACATCTAAAACATCAATAACACATAGATTAACATATGAACATGCATAACATTTGTATAGTACCATACAACCATATAATAAAATACATCATGTAATATGTAAGCTAATCATCAACTAGTCATCCTCTCTTTACCTTCATAAAATAAGACCCTCTCAAGGATGCCCTTATGGTATATGGAGATCCTTCAAACGCCTTAGATTGCTCTAAGGTATGACTGTAAATCCTATCCTCACAACTTGCTTGAAACTAAACCTATTCAAAAACTATTATTATTATTATTAATTTAATAGAAAATACATATAACTGATTTAAGAAATTAGTTTTAAAATAAAATAGAAAAACATTTAAATATGCACTTACTAGAATCTCATGGTCCCGATAAATCTTTTTTTGATGTTCAATTGGGTAAGTGGAAAGTTGAATTCCATGAACATGCATCTGAAATGAGGAAGAAACAAGAGTAGTTTCCTTACTAATCATCTGAATGGGACTATTAGATGTCATTGGGTAACACTGCATACATGATACATTCACATAAGTTATATTTGTCAAGGAAGTATAGAGTAGAATTATTTTAAAAAAAAAAACTATTTTGTAATTGAAAATTATAATTTAATATGTACCTCTATGAGGGATTGTGCAAATGACATTGTTTTAGTAATGCCAATGTTAGTCTCCACTCATAGTGATTGATGAGTGTCTACTCAAGACATCAACTAAACAAACAACATCTCACATAGTTTTATATAAATTATCAAAGATATATGTAAATTTGTTATCCTTTATTAAACCAAGAGTGTAAGTTTATATCAAAATTTTACCTCTATATAATTAAAAGGTTTCATGCTAACATAGGCAAATGTCATAGTGGAAGGACCAACAACTATTTCCACATGCAGTGATTGAGGATTGTCTACTGGAGATATCAACTAATCAAACAAGGTCTCGCTTAGTTTTATATAAAGTATTAAAGATATATGTCAATTTTTTCTCCTGTATTAAACCTAGAGTGTAAAATTAAATAAATATTTTGAATCTATATAAGTAAAAGGTATCTACTAACATAGGTAGATGCAGTAGTGGATGGGATAGTACCTAACTCTATATATGTAAACATTAGTTATGTAAAATCTAATCTTGCAAATGTTGATTATGACAATAAAGTAATTGTCTCCTCTTGGAACATAGAAAATTACATATATATTATTAATTTTCTATTAAAATTAGTTGTTATATTTTAAATTTGCAAATAGAGATTAAATTGGACATGACATTTATATAAAAAATACATGCATCCATGTAGTGGCTAATGACTAAACACTAAATATGCATGAAAAAATATCTTTACTTAAAATTTTATCATCCAACCCCTCTAAACCACCAAAACCATCATCATCATCATCACCATCAGGTCTAGTACATATATATCAAAAATATATATAGGGATGGGCTTGAGTAAACACATTAGATGGAATATATCTAGCATCCATGACTGAAATCCTACTTGTATGTTCAACAAGTGTATCAATAAGTAGATTAACCACATTTAGAGTGTCTATCTCAACAACCTTCTTCACCATATGGGTGATCTTTAAATGAAATTTATTTTTGGTAGGGATCCTTACAATTCCATTCACTAAATGACATGCCTCTAGTTGATCATGTGTAAAGACATTTCCTCAACAATAAAACTCACCATAATCAAAATAATTTAGAATCTCATTTAGGATTAACTCATAGTAAAATTTTATCAAAAAATATAATGGGATCTCATGGTTGTTTCACAATGCATAATCAAATACCATCCAGCATCAATCCCCAAAATTTACTTTAATCAAATTATATTGGTACCTATTGATTGGGAACTATTTAATAGTTAATGGAAATGGTGCATTAATGGTTGGTTCAATGAATAACACACAAATGGATGGTTTATATATTTCTTTGTTTTGTCTTGATATGCTTAAATTTTTTAGCATACTAAGATATACAATTATATTGATATCATACCCATATATCAATTAGACTCATTATCAAGTCAACTTAACCCAATATTGAATCTAGGTTATTGGCTAGATATGTGTGGTGGGTATTAATGGATGTGGTATCGCTTAGTATCTTTATTACTAGTTCAAATTTTTAAAAAATTATACAATTTATCAATATGGATCCTCTTGGATTTGTAGGGGTTGTTTTAGAATTGTAGGATGGTTAGGTGGAGGAATATGAGGGTTAGGGGGAGGGTTAGCAAGAGATTTAGGAAGGATAGGTGGAGGGTTAGCTAGAGGATTAGGAGAATTAGGTATAGGGTTATCTAAAGTGTTAGTAGGGTCAGGTGGAGGATTAGAAGGATGGTTATGGTATCTTCATGTGTATTGGTGTATTTCAAATACATAAATTAAAAATTAAATAATGTAAAAAAAATTGATAAAATAAAAGATTAGTAGGTGTATTTTTATGACTTAACTCATCTACATGACATCATTGTCAATTTCAAGACATTTTGAGCTTTCCAATGGATTTATTGCATGTTTTTATGTCTTTGGAAGAGAAAATCTATCATGAAGTAGTACTTCTGAGTTATAAAAATGTGAAATGGAAGATTTCAACCATGGTTTAAAGAAAAAAACACACATGTAATGTGTATGTGTTATATTAATGTGCACACATTATCGTAATGCATATGCATTGTCATAATGCATACAAATTATCATAATGCATATGCATTACCCCATATTATGTACATGTTATCACATAATACATTTGTGTTATGTCTTGATAATTTCCAAGCCATAATTTGAATAACACGTAAACATTATTCACATAATGCACATGTACTATGTGAGTAATGCACATGTACTATATGGTATGTTCATATAATTATCCCCAAAATCCATGTAAATACCTATATATTACCTTCTTAAGTAAACCTTATTCATAAAATATTCATATCCATGAATTATCACCTTCCTTACTTTATACTTGTTCTCTACTTCAAGGAACCATTATTATCCTCATCATTATATTTTCTCCAATATCTACTGGTGTAAATTCTATAATTTATTATTCTCTCTTAGATTAAAATAAATTCACTCTTGGGTGATCCTCTTTACTCCTTTCTTGATCATGATATTTTGGAAACTGAAATGCTTTCTATGCTTCTTCTGCACATCTGTAATAAACATAAGACTTGTGGTAATATAGAAAGCATCCTCTAGCACCATCATAGTCTTGTCCTCTCTAAAATACTTTTCCTCTTTACTAATACTTAAATTGTTATCTATTGACTTCTTTCCCATTTTAATGACATGATTATTCTCTTATATTGGGATTAAATGCATGTCTAGTGTTATTCAACCCACCTCATCTAGTTATTAGCATTAATTTTCCTCTTCTTATCCTTATACCAAATGTTATTTTAAAATTATATATATATTATTTTTATTTTGTCTTCAAAGCTAATCGATAATCCTCCTCCATGTAGAGTATTCTATGCATTCTCAATTCATCTTGAATAAAAAAATTCAAACCATTTACAGACATTGAAACCATCTATTTTTATATTTCATCATGATCCACTCATGTGGAAAGCTTGTAAAACTATTATATATAGTATTATTTATTATGATACTTTTTCTATAAAATTTTATAATCTTATATATAGGTTTTGTCCATAATCCATAGGAAAAATTTCTCCCTTATCTTATTCTCCATCATTTTCCATGTGTTGATATTCTATATACCCTTTCTCAGTATCTCTTTGTAATCAAACCATTTAACTTTGATGATTTTATTCATGAAAATAGAATAGAATACATACATTATGATTCTATAGGAAATAAGAGGGATATCCAAAATACCTGGCAAGAGATTGATTAATAACTAAAAATAATGAAACATTTCTAGCTGATTTAAATATACTAATCATCTATGCTAACATTCCCCACTTATTACATTATTTTGAAAAATTTTCCCCCTAAATAGCTCAAATTTCACGTTTCCAAGTGATTTATTGAGTATATCAACTATTTGTGCATCTGTTGGGTAGTATTGGAGCTAGATGTGGTGGTTTAAGACTTGTTCTTGAATGTAGTGACATTCATCCTCAATTTGATAGATTATTTCATGAAAAATAAGATTATTTAGAAGCTTTAACACACCTTGATTATCGTAATAAATCATAGGTGGATTCTCTTCACTAATACCCATATTATCTAGAACACAACATAACAATATCAACTCACACATAGCTATATTTGCGGTATGATACTCTACCTTAGTAGATGAGTGGGAAATAATAGTTTGCTTCTTACTAATCCACAAGATTGGTCCAAATCTGATGTGAAATATGTATCCTTAAGTTGAATTTCTATCATAAATAGATCTGATGTAGTCTGAGTTAGTGTATCCCTATAACAAGAATTGAGTATTATCATTGTATTCTAGACCATACTCAAGTGTACCTTGAACATATATCCAAACATTCTTTGCTATAACCTAGTGACATTTCCTTGGCTCTTGCATAAATCTAAAGAGATAGATGACAATAAAACATATGTTTAGTCTAGTGTAGGTCAAGTAGATGAGACTCCTAATGAGTTTTTTTTAAAGAGTTGCATTTACTTGAGGTGAGTCCTACAATTGACATAGTAGTAAACCTTTCTCCATTGGTGTTGAAAGAGGTTTACAATTTGACATTATATACTTTTCGAGGAGTGTCTTACCGTATTTTATCTTTGATATAAAAATGTGATTCTATTTATGCCATATCTTCAAGCCAAGATATTAATAGAATAGCCTCAAATCAATCATGTCAAAGGATTTTTTGAGGCCATTCTTCACAATATCAACTTAATCTTCTGAGCTTCCAATGATCACAAGATCAGCTATAGATAAAACAAGAATGATGATTTATGTCCCTACCTTTTTTATGTACAATTTAGAATCCTAGGGTCTATGATTGAAACCATGCTATAAAAGGTGATGATCTATCTTGTTGTACCATGCCGTAGGAGCTTGTTTCAGTCCATACAGTGATCTAATGAGATGACATACCTTTTTAGGATGTTATTCATCAACAAATCCTTTGAATTAGATCATGCAAACTTCTTATTTGAGATCACCATTTAAGAAATCACTTTTTATGTTCATATACTAAAGTTTCCATCCATTCTATGTTGCCATTGAAAAAACAACTCTGATGGTCTTGATCTTCATACTGGGTACAAAGGAATATTCATATCCAATGCTTTCTTTCTGAGCATATCCTTTTGTTACAAGTCATGTTTTGTGATTATTAATGGATATGTTTGTCCTGTATTTAGTTTAAAAACCCATTTGTAGCCTATGGGTTTATTTTCTATGGGCAGATCGATAAGTTCATAAGTCCAATTTTTCATACATGAGTCATATTCAACGTCCATGGTTTTCTTCCACTGAGGTTGAATTATTGCTTCTCATACATTATCAAGTTCATAGCTATCAACTACCATACTCATGAGTCCAAAATTTACCTCATTTATTTCTTGACTCTTCATTTAAGATTTAAATGATGTATTCTTAGGATTTTTCACATAGGAGTCTTTTATGGTGATTAATATGCACTTTGGATGATAAATTTACTACTCATGTGAAGTGCTACTTTGTTGATGTGAAGACCCAACATCTTATAAATCTCCAAGATCAACATATATATCCCTTTCTAGATCATCTTCTGTATGAGAAGTCTCCACATCATCTTAATAAGAGGGTAATTGGTGAGAGGTGGTTGGGGTTGATTATTATTTTTGCATCACTAAGTCAAAGGATGACTCATCACAAATAAAGTCTCTACTTTCATATATTGTCTTCATCTCAGGATCTTTGAGATGATATACTTATGATGTTATGTTATAGCCTAATAAGATGCATGGGAATATTTTTTGCTCATGCTTCTTCCTCTTATAAGCTTGTACATGCATATATGTTGTGTAATCGAATACTCATAGATGATAAATTAATATAATTTTACCACTCCATACCTTTTTTGGTGTTTTGTCATTTAGAATCTTTGTTGGTGCCCTATTGAGAATATAAATAGTTGTCTAAACTACTTATGCCTAATATTGTTTCTCTATCTTTATTGTTGATAACATATAGTGAGTTATTTCTATTATTTACTAATTACATTACTCAATAATGCCATTATGGTAGTGTGTGTAGGGTAAATTCAAATTTATTTTGATGCTTTATTGGTTTAGGAATGCCAAGAACTTATTTATTGTGAATTCTCCCCTTGATCTGAGTCGAGAAGAAGAACAGGTTATCCGATCTCCATCACAACACACTGATAGAAGAACTAGAAATGATGAAAGGCCTCAGTCTTCTACTTTATGAGAAAACCCATGTCCTTTGAGATTAGTTATCCATAAATATTAGTAAGTACTTGTATCTAAAAAATGAAGCATATAATGATCTATTTAGATTGGTATGAAAAACCTCCAAACATCTTTTTACATGAAAGGTGTTTAGCTTCAATAGATCCATCTAGTGTTGATCTGCATGACATCTAGGGAAAATGGATAGGGAATCAAATAACTTGGGAAGTTCATATACCATCCCTTTTTAACTTAGCTGGTACAAAGATCAAATGTATAGGTGACCATAATGGTAATACCAAAGAGTAGTAGATTATATCGTAGAGGCAAATAGAGATACTATAGAAGATCAAACAACATCTAAATAAAATATTTTATCTCTCAAAAAATATATAGCAAGAATTGTACCTTTTCATGAGATTAGGAAGGATTTTATGCCATTATCAATAAGAAATTCTAACTTCAAATGATGATTCAAAAGCTGACTGATTGATAAGAGGTAGGATGTCAATCCAAGAACATATAGTACCTTTAAGAGTGTAATTTTTTATGTTCTAATAGGAATGGTGACCTGGCCTATTCTTTCTACAACATTTTCTTTATCATCAGTGATCCTAACCCAGTATCCAGTAGGTTGGTCTGTTAGTGATCAAATAGCTTCTTATATCCTGACATGTGTTTAGTGGTACCTGAGTGTATCAACTAGATATTCCTCAAGGGTCTCAAGGTTTGGTATAATAACACTATGTTCTTATGCGTTCTATAATTATCTTCTTTAGGTGTCTCCTCATCAGACATATGATCTTGTTGAGCTATGAGATGTCCCTTTTACTTTGATTGGCATTGACATCTTTTCAATTTATAAGAATCATCACACCTTGATGTGTTTTATTTACTAGAAGACCCTTGATTTAGGCCATTATACCAATAATTAATTATGTCATGAGTGTCAGTTTGATAGATGTGACACCACCTCTTCAAATTTTACGATTTTTGATGTTGTGGAGATTGATGTTGCTATGTAATGAATCTTTATTTTTTATGCCTAGTTTATATGTAATGAATCTTAGGTCATGTGATGTAACATGATAAAATATATGCATGATAAAATTTAGGCTCCTAGGCAGTTTAACAGTATTCTCCCACACACTGTTAAATTTGCAAATTATAAGAAAAAGTTGAGTAGGCATTTTTATGATGTCATATCTTGTATGTATGAAATTTTTTAGAGTAAATGAATGTATGGATGTAATCCCCTATGTGAGAGGATCTTATGCACTAAATTATCATTCATGAAATAAAGTGCATCAAAAGGTATGCAAGAACAAAGTTAACCTTCCAAGAATTTCTAATCATAGTTAACTCTATGGTAGAAGAATTTGAGTGAGAATATTAATGCTATTATATATAAAAAATGTGAAGGATTAAAGAATATATGAGCATATGGGTTTCTTCACTATCATGCCTAGTTTATATGGTCCAAATTTTAGAACAGGCAGATGAGGGAAGCAAAAGATATAAATTTCCAAACTTAGCCTTCCACGTATATTGAGATGGACCACATACTTAGTCAAATCAACACAAAGTAATGTTTGATCTTGTTAGAAGATCTAACAGTGAGTGTTTAATCATATGTTTAAGATCTAATGACCCATAGTAAAGTCAATATGTTCAAGGCACCTACGAGTGAATGTGTTAATGCCATGTGTCACAATCATGGAGCTTGAACAATAAATATACGATGTAGTTCAAATTCAAATAATAAAAAAGTAACGTAGGAATGCCAAGTTTCTCAATAGCATAAATTGACAATAATGTGCAGAAGGCACGTAGTAATGCCAAGTATCATATTCATGGGATCTCATCAAAATTAAAAATTGATCTTGTTATAAGATCAAAATATGAGTGGTTTATCATTAAAATAAGATATAATAGAGTGATTGAACTCAATGAGACCAAGTGCTTAATGTTTAACAACACAGAGGTTAGTTAAAGATTGAGCTAGTTTGATGAGATTGATGGAGTGTATTTATTCCAAGGACTGAGGATGCAATAAGATGAAGACAAGTAGGAGAGATCTTAGATTATAAATATCAACAAACACATTTTAAATTTGAACAATTAAAGTCTATAAGTGTACAAAGATCAAATGTAGTACTTAAGCCTATCATAGATGGATCTAATAGATGTGTTATAAAGTTGATTAATTTTAATTAAGACCATCAGATTATGGTGATAAACTTAAGGTCAATGGTTAATATTTATAGATATGATCATCATAACGGTCAAGTTTCAGAACATGAAGGAACATGTAAATAAGACACAAATTATGATATAAACAATGAGATTGATTGCAATGATCAATTAAATTTATGTAATATGTCATGTTCATTAAAACTAGAGCCCAATATATGCTGTAAATAATAATGAGACCAAAAATAATGTTTGTGGAGTATGATTTAAAAATGTGAGAAACTTGCAGTTAAAAATAAGAAGTAATGTCCAACAGGACTAAGCATGATGTGTTAAAAAACTAGTGTGAAAACATATGAGATACAAACCCTATATCAATTTATTATATATATGTCATGTAAGATATAGGCAAAAACTGTTGGAGTTATTGAATTGTGTCAAACAGAGAAATATATAGACACCGAGACAAAGGGACAAAGAAGAAAGTGGAAGAGAAGAGAAGAAAAGAGAGATGAAATGCAAAGCATGAGTATTTAAAAAGCAAAATTTTAATAGAGAATAGATAATTGGAGTCATTTAAGAATTTACATTATAATCTAGAGTTTTAGCTCCATATAGATATGATTGGTGGGTGCCATAAGATAAGCTGAGTTGGTGCTCAGTTAAGGAGTGGGTGATTCCTTAGAGTTGGTGCTCCTAAATTAAAGAGTTGGTGCTTTTCTAGATTTTATACTCTTAAACTAGGGAGTTTTTGTCTCCTTAGTGTCAATGCCCTTAAATGCGTGACTAATGGGGTTTTTACTAAGAGGCTAGATTAGAATAGCAGATTCTAGTGGGTATTCTCACTATGGTTTTCTCATATTGGGTTTTCCATGTATATATATGGTGTTATGTGTTTTTGTGTTTGTGATCTATGTATATATGTTTTAATTTATGTATCCTTTCTAGTTCATTTTTAAAAGGGATTTAAAATGACCTAATTTAGTCAATCTACTCATTCACCCCTCCCTCCATGTAGATAGTTGTGTTCAAACACATCCAAATCTCTTATTGTGTCAATGATTGGAGATGAATTTTTAATTATTAGTCAATTTTTTTCTTGTTATTTCATTTTATAATTATGATTAATAATTATTACTTATAGTAAATAAGGTTTATTTAGATATAAATTATCCAATATTATTCTTACAAAGTTTAATTATAACAAATAATGATTAATCAAAGTCATTTAAAGGTATGATTATCCACAAATCATTTTAGAGTAATAAGGGATAATTTAAAATTATATAATATTTAATTACATTTATTTTTTTGACACAACCACAATTCAGCTTGCATCATTTTGATATCTTATAAATATGACCATGAAATAAAAATCAATTATGAATGTGGAACTCAAAATCAATCTTCCTTAGGCTAGTCACACTTTATTTCAGCTTTAAATGCTCAAATTTAGTCTAACATAAATAAATAAATAAATAATGAGAAAAGGGTGAACTATTTGTATAAATCCCCAAAACTATCACTTTTTTTTAACTCTTTTAATTTGAAAATTTATTTAAAAAATTTATTTAATTATGATATAAACATAATCAATAATGATAAATATGGATCAATTATGTGTAATTTATATATTTCTTTGAACTCTTTAATTCTAATCATTATTTATCAAATGTAGTCTAGTATTTACCCAATAACAACTTATAATCATTAAATACTGATAAAAATGAGGCATTTTGAGAAAAAAATAGCCATAAATTATTTTCATTTCTTTCGTTTCTACTAATTAAATCCTTAGTTTACCAAATTCAAACCCAAGATAATCACTATGTATGAACATATTTTTTAAAAAGTTAAATTAATTATTTGTATAGTCCCAAATCAATAGTTATATGATCATGTACATAATTGGGGTTTGATTTTGTCAGGTTCAATGTAGTACATATATAGAAACATTCAAATACAAAATATTTTAGTAATTTATTCATGAATTTGGTTGTTTTTAATTATGACATTAGTTTGTAAAAATTTTCCTCATATTTATGATCAATAAATAATAATAAATATTGCTTAATTGTATATTTAACTTAAAAATATTATTTATTTTTATAATCTATTTTAATTAAAATCTTAGTTTTTAAAATTTTCTAAAATCAAGACCTATGAATATATAATAAAGACAAAATTAGGTCAATTATGAGTGTAAGTCTTCACTTAAACATTCATTGATTTGATTAGATTTAGCTAGGGATTTAGTTTGTCAAATTTTGTAAAATCATGACATAAAATTTAAACAATACAAATAAAGGTCAACCATATTTGCATATCCATATTTATGCTTTCATTATTCTTATAAATCTTAATTATTTTTAATTTATCAATTTAAACTAATAATAATATAAAAATAAAAACTATTTAATATACAATTCTCTTGTATATTTATCCTTGAATCAACTTCCATTCTTAATTTACATGTTATTATAATTTTAAATTCTTTTGTATATCTATCCTTGAATCAAATTTCATTCTTAAATTACATGTTATTATAATTTTATTATTTCAAAATTGGTCTATTCAAGAGTTAAGAATATCAAATATTAGCAATCATGGTTTAATTGTGTCCATATATCCTCAAATTATCCTTTAGAACTCCATTTTAATTAAGTTTATGGTTTGTCGAATTTATTACAATAATGATATAAAGTTTTGTAATGACAATTATATGTTAATTATATATACAAAATCACAAATTTATGTTTTTCATATAATTATATTTAATAAGGAAATTAGTTTTTCAAGTTTAAATTAATAATAATTTACATAAACTAAAATAATGAGTCAATTATATGTGCATAACAAAAACTAGCTTTCATTTTTCTGACCAATTCTAAATTTAGAACCTAGGTTTGTCAATTTGAAAAACATTCTATGAACATAAATATAGTAATAAATGATGAAATGTTGTTTACTTAAATATATCGCCATATCCAAATTCATTACTCTATTTAAACTTATTTTTAACCTTCATTTATAAAATTTAAACAATAATTACACACACACACACACACACACACATATATATATATATATATATATATATATATATATATATATATAATTATTGTTTCTCTTAATTAAAATATTGGACTTTCAAATTTTCTCTGATAATAACTTGTGAGTTGAGTAAAAAAGACTAATAAGAGTAAAGTATTGTGCGTAGACCCAACTCAACATCTATTACTTATATTGCACCTAATTTGGAGAGTGGAATATCAAATTTGGTGTAATAATGATCCATGAGCATCACATAAAAATTATTACTTAGGTCAATTTTTTTTGATAAACTTAATTTTGTTTCAATTATATTAAATATTCTTAATTCCGTTATTAGTTTTCTTTTGTCAAAAAATTTCAAATAATTACTGTGGAACATAGAAAGATAAGTAATATAACAATTATGTGTAGTCCTAAATGATTCTCAATTAGTTTCATCACACATAAGTAGGGTCTTGTTTACTAAATTTAATATAATAATTTCATGTACACATTGAAAAATGAAAAATATAAGTTGATTTTCTATACATGTTGACCTTATTTTCTCTAATTACTTTTAGTTAAATAATAAGTTATAATGCTCAATTTAATAACAGCTTAAAAACATCAAATACTAAAAATTGTACATTAACTATGTATGCATAACCCTAAATAAACCTTCACTTCTCTTGAGATCATACAAAATTTAATCTTATTAGTCATAATCTGCCATTATGAGGGGAATTTTGATCAGGTTAATTTTTTATCGTTCGCCTGACATTATTTCTTGCAATTAATATATTTTTATATAAGGATTGATTGATTTAGGTTCAATTACACCCTGACCTTTATTGATTATTATTGGTAACAACTATCTATTGTTAATAAAAGGTTAAGCTGATTTTGCGGTTATCATATCCAATCAAAGTTAAGTTGGTAATTAGCATTATGTAATCACTGTTAATGTAATAATTAGTCAATTTTTGTATAATATAATACACCCCGTCAAACTCACATCAAAATACAATAAATAAATCAATTAAGATGATGAGTCTTTCTTTTTTTTAATTATACGTTCAATCTTGTTTATGATAATTCCATAAGAAGATCGATTTATTTACAATGACATTATTCTCACCTCTCCGATTCAATGGGTCGCCACATTTAAACTACTCTATTAGTTGTCCTAACCTCTTAATAGTATGGTACGTTAGCATCCTTATGGGGAGGGGAAACATTTTAACTGAGCTATGATATCTCTTTTAAGATTTATATAGTAATATGCTTAACGAGTTTACTAATATTAATCATAAACTAAATTCTATAATTTAATCATATTTATGTCTTAGTTTCTATCTTGCACTTATAATGTTAGACGTTTCTTATGTATAAGTATCTCATTACACTCAGCCAACATTAAACTTTTCTTTTTTTTTTGGGGCGGGGCGTGGGAATTTTATATAATAACAATATTCAGCTCAATTATAATATTATTTTATGTTTTAAAAAAGATTCTTTCTAAGCTCATACTGATTTCTATATACACACCATACTTAAAAAAAAAATATTCATATTTTTGTTACATTGCATCATTAGTTTGTGACATTCGAATTATCATTATTTTCATAGGATTATGGTATCAACTATCACAACATAGCTGTGTACTTATTTCTAGCAAGGATAAAATAGATCACTTCCGTTTGACAATGGTTAAGGATTCCCACATGTCTAATAACATTAATATAATATCACAATTTAGACATATGCCCAAGTTATTATTCCAAATACTAATATAATCAATTTGGGGCTTGAGTGGACATTTACGAACATGAATCTGAGTATCTTAATTTGAGAGAAGCTTAAATGTAACCACCATATTATCAAAGAAAATCCCATTATTTCTCAAGACGATGCATGGTTTTTAGATCCTAAGCACTTTAAAAAAATTTCTTCCTTCGAATATTGTAGTGATTATTTTACAATAATTGGTTCCAAGATTCCAAAATCAAGGATACAACAACTGAGGTATGGAGGTCTAATGCATTTCCTCTATTTTAATGAAAATGAGCAGGTACTACTTCGTAATGATCTAATATAAATTATTAACTTTTTTTCTTCTTTTTTCAGTTTTCTAAAAAAGATTTTAGACTTTATTATTGCTCCTGACATGTGTATCTTAAGATATTGTAAGCATGGAGAAGTCTATGAATAACCATTCAAGATGACTATTATAATTCTTGCCGTAATTTAAACTGGGATTGCAACTTATGTCTTACTCTATGAATATGGTAGAATATGCGCAAGAGGAAAATTATTAATTGAATATATCTTCTATTAGAGAAGTAAGTTATGGGACAAAAGGCATCAAAAATTCTTCAACCATATTAAAGAATAAAGTTTATTGTTGCTGAAGAGAATAATGGTCATTTTTTTCTAAATTTAAATATAATGCTTAATTATATATAAAAATTACATCACCTTCATGAACCATTAACAAATGTTTAAATTACATTTGATTGCAAGGCCATGGTTTATGATCATTATAAAGTTTATTTAATAAAAATATAACTGTCAATGTTATGATGAATTAAATCCTTGAAAGAATATCAACAAAATATCCTTTAAATTAATTCTAATGTTCAAACAAAAACAAGAATTGTATTTTATATACACCAATATCTTATCAAAGAATTAGGGAAGACGAAGAACAATGATACTGAGAAGATATAATTGAAAAAATATAATATTATTACTCCATAAAACCATAATATTTGATTATTTCTAGGTTTATAATTATACACACGAAATTTATATATAAAATTACCACAAAATTTCTATCACATCAAAATTTCATTTAATAAACATATCTTTAAATAAATTAATGTAATTTAATATGTGTTTAAGAGGAGTTCTCGCAAGAAGAAGATTACTTTTTTCAATTAAAGTATTTACACTAAACCTAGACAATCCATGTAGAATACATTTATATAAAGAAGATATAGTTTTTCACTTAATTAAAAAAGTTCAATAAAATATTTCATCTAGCAAGCAAAATATAAAATTCTTTAAAAAGTGTAGCGCGCGCGCGCACACACACACACACACACACATATATAAAAAATATCAAATAATCAAATAATCAAAGAGGAATAGGAAATTTACTAAAATATTATCTTAATACTCACAAGATACCAACTCAACAAATTTATTATTATTCCTCCAAACAACGACAATGTAAAATTATTTCTATGTTTAAAATTATATACCAACTCAACAAATTTATTATTATTCCTCCAAACAACGACAATGTAAAATTATTTCTATGTTTGAAATTATACATACCAAATTAGTACTGAATTTATTTAATTAAAATCTCTACTAATAAATTTATCATTAAATAAATTAATATAATTTAATCTATGTTTAAGAAAAGTTCCCGCCAAAAAAATATTCCTAATCTCAATTACTAAATATTTACAGTAATCCTTCATGACCTATTTCTCACAGGATACGTTTATATAAATGTAATATACTACTACAACTATTTAAACAAATTAAAAATATATATTTAATCCACAATAAAATAGACAGCTAACGCCTCCACCTATTTTTTAATGCAACAACAGAAAGAATACATACTTGCTTTAGTATCTTTATGTGACAAAGCTGTGTTCGAAGAAGGATAATTGAACGATCTTCAACATTAACATAAAAACAGAAGTACTCCAATTCATAAGTAGAAATTAATTGAGAGGCATGTTCCTTGAATCTTCCCTATCCCATCCATTCTTCCTTGCACTTACTCAACAAGAAATCAAATCAACATAGAGCTAGCGGTAATTTCTCCTCAATCAATGTTAGAATATGCGTATTGTCGTAATCCATGTTGACATAAATAAATGATTCGAACATTTCATTATCCAAGTAAATCGTGCTTTCGTAAAGCAATAATTAAGCAATATGTTATTGTCTAGAATAAGCATATATATGAGAGACATTATTGTCTACAACTTATATATGAGAGAGACATTATAGTGTACAACTTATATATGAGAGAGACATTATAGTCTGCAACTCATCTTCAATGCCACGTTTGAGCAGGTTTCAACCTATAGAATAAGTAAAAAGTAATGAAAAGTCATCAGATGGCAGCGTCCAACAGTTGCCCAGCATGGTATTTAAGAGAAATCTAATTCCACCACAATCTAAAGGGCCATTATGCAAAGGTTAACGGGCCTAAAAGACGATACTCCTCCACATTTCACATCGCACAAAAATATGTCAACAAACAAGGGTTCATATATAAAGAATAGCGCAGGTCAAATAATTGGGATTAAAGTGAATTATTTTTCCATTATTATTTAAATAGAATAATCCGGTATCTATATATTGCTCATAAATTATTTTTATAATTAAATAATATTATAACCTGATTAATATTATTAAAAATGAAAGAAAATTAAGATGGAGGGTAACAAGCTAAAATTAAGTGAGATCATGAAAAATTTATTTCATCAAATAATAATTTGAATTACTTCTTTTCAGTATAATTGTTTATAAATATTTTTTGTGTTTTTATATGATTTTTTTTCTCTTTATGATTATTTAAATTTTTTATTTTTAACATATATATTTTTTTTCTTTAATAATGAATAATACTAAATATTATTGCTCTTTATCTTAGGGACCAACAATTCTTAATGCATATTGAAGAATAAGGTTTAATGGTGGTGAAGGAGAGAAATGATCATTTTTTTCTAACTTTAAATATGATTTTTAATTAAATACAAAAGCTAACCTACCTTCATGGACCTTTAACAAATATTTATATTACATTTAACTACAAGGCTATGATTTATTATCATTATAAGGTCTATTTAATTAAAATGTAATTGTTAAAATTAACATGAATGGATATGTCCATTACATTGGTTGCCTTAAAATTTATCATTTATAAAATCTCAACAACAAAACCTTCGAACTAAAGTTAACTAAAATTAATAAATAAATAAAAGTGAGAACTGTAATTTATATACACTAGTATTGTATAGTATTTCACTTATTTAAACAAGTTAAATAAAATATGTAATCTATAAAAAAATATACAATTTTTTTGTAAGAATTGTAACTTATATATACTTTTCTTGATATTTGGTGTAGTTATCAATTGAATAATAAGTTAATGAAAATCTAGAAGCATTTGTAGAATATATACAAGAGTTACAAGAAAAAGTGAGAAAAAAAATACATGAAAATAATGAAAAATATAAATCGACAACCGATGTTATAAAAAGTCAAAATAATTTCAATAAAGAGATTTAGTGATGGTTTACATGAGGAAAAAATAATTAATATGTGCATACAACATATTGAAGTACAAAAAGATTGACATATGTAGAATTGTAAAAAAAGTTAATGACAGTGCTTATGAGATGAGTTTACCACAAAACTTTGATATCTCTTGATTATTTAATATTTAATATTTATATGGTTTTTATTGAGAATATAGTGAAAGGTCAAAAGATGAAGAAGTAGATTAGTAGCAAAAGGTACCAAAACAGAAGAAAGAAAAGATAGTGTAGGTTTTAGATTAAAAAAATAATAAATAGAAGGTAAGGAAGATATAAAACATATTTGGTATAGTGGGAAGGATAACAACATGTAAATAATATTTGTATTTTAGAATGAGATTTGAATAATGTTGATAAAAAATAAATGTTAGGAATACAATTAGAACAATTTGAAGGAGCTAAGTTGTTCTCCACAAGAGAAGAATAATGTAGAGTTCAAATTTATGAAGGCCATAACTTATGATCCATAACTCTGTTTCAACTCTCGTTTAAGTTAAAACGACTATATCAAAAAATTATATACATTTATAACTTACCATATCTAGTTAAGGACATTTCTAAAACTTTTCAGAGGTCAACTTTGATTATCTAGGGATTTGAAACCAAATCTCAACATTTTTTCAATTTTTTTTCTAGTTTTACAATTTGTGTATTTTTTAAACAAGTCATCAAATTCAATTCAAATTAATTCGTTAAGTTAATTTTATTGTTTAAAATATATGTGGAGATTTTTATGGTTGCTCGAGTTTACATTTCAAACTTATTAAAAATAATAGTTGCTAAAAATAACAAGATGAATTTTTTTTATAGATTTGAAATTTACATGATAAGTCCAATTCCAAGTTAATGTTTCTTTATACTCTTGTATGTAATTATTTTATTCATTGTATATATATATATATATATATATATATATATATATATATATATATATATATATATATATGTATGTATATATATATATGTATGTATATATATATTTATATGTATATGTATATGTATATATATATATATGTATATGTATGTATATGTATATATATATATGTATATGTATATGTATATATATATGTATATGTATATGTATATGTATATATGTATATGTATATGTATATGTATATGTATATGTATATGTATATGTATATGTATATGTATATGTATATGTATATGTATATGTATATATATATATATATATATATATATATATATATATATATATATATATATATATATATATATATATGTAGTTTCAGAATTTTTACGTATTGTGTCAATATAATTTTTTTTGGTTGAGAGTATTTGGGTTAATTATATTTTTCCATAGAGATAAAGAGGAATAACAAAATTATTAAAAAAAATTTCTTCTTGAGCTAAATAATAATATTGGCAATATACAAACTCAATAATTATATTATTATTTTATTAAAAAAAAAGAAAGAAAATTATAAAAATATTATCTTCTCAATCTAAACAACACTACTAACGAAACACCAACTCAACAAATATATTATTACTACTCCATATAAAAATATTTCTATATTTAAAATTGTAAACAACAAATAACTATAAAATTTTATTGATAGAAATCTCAATCTTTAAATAGAATTAATATTATTTAATCTATGTCAAAAGACAAATTCCCACAAAAAGAATATTACTTATTTCAATTATTACATATTTATATGAATCTTTAGCAATCCATTTTTTTTCTTAAGTACTTTATATAAAAGTACTATAATATTTCAATTATTTAAATAAATAAAATAAAGTATTTAATTAAGAATAAAATAAACATTCAACAAAACCTTTTACTTTTTTATACAACAATAAAAAGTTAAAAAAAAAAACACAAAAAACTCCTTCATATAACAAAAGTATATTCCAACTTAATAAATAAACATTAAAAGAGAAGCATGTTCTTTGAACCCTCCTTATCCTCTATCCAGTTTTCCTCATATGAAATCAAATCAACATAGAACTAACAGTAATTTCATTTCAATCAATATTAGGACACACATTCTCCTAATCAATGTTGACATAATTAAATTTGAATCTCCATATAACAAAGGTGTGCTCCAACTGAATAGTCTGGTGTGCTCCAACTCAATAAGTAGACATCAATAAAGAGGCATGTTCTTTGAAACTTCTTTATCCCCCATCCATTCTTCGCTGCACTTAGTCAACACGAAATCAAATCAGCAGAGAGTTGGCAATAATTTTCCCTCAATCAATATTAGAATATGCACATGTCCTAATCCATGTTGGGATAAATAAATGATTCAAACACTTCATTTCATTAAGTAGTAAGCAATATGTTATTGTCTAGAAGCAGCATATATATGAAAGATACATTATTGTCCACAACTTAAAGAATAAGTAGAAAATAATGAAGAGTCAGCAGAGGGCACCGTCCAATAGTTTCCCAGCATGGAATTTGAAAGAAATCTAATTCCACCACAATCAAGAGGGGCCATATGCACTGGTCAACGGGCTGAAAAGATGATTCTCTACCACATTCCACCTCACACAAAAATATGTCAAGAATAGCGCAGGTCAAATCAATGTGATTAAAGCGAAATATTTTTCAATTACCATTTTTATAAAAGTAATTGTGTTTTCATTTATTATTTTATGTTTCCAATCATTATCCAGAACTACTTTTGTAATTAATGAATAGTTCAAGTCAATCAATATTATTAAAGAATAAATGCAGGTATATCAATGGGATTAAAGAATGGTGCATCTCAATCATATTCCATATAGTCTGTGAATTGAGATATTATATATCCAGAGTCAATTTCTTTATTTTTCTGTCGATATTCAAATCAATTACCATTTCAACAGGCATACCATCTTCGCCTCAGGGTCTGAAGGTGGTTAAAGAGAACAAATTGTGTCATTATTGGTCAAGTAGTATGCTTTAATCCTTTTTGCATTTTATTTGCTCCAAGTAGTTTTGGTAAACTCATTTAGTGAATTTAGAGCCGCCATAATCAAAGAATTTTCACTTTTTTTTAATATCGATAATTAATTTTTTTTTTAATTTTACAAAATATTTTAAATTTCTGTGAAGCTATGTCAATTGAAGAGTCAACTACTAATAATAAAGAAAACTTAAACATAAAGCTTATTGAATAAATCTTACCTTTTTACAGTTTAATCACCACCATAGAGACAAGAGCTACATACTTTATTTCTCCCTGATTACTTGGAAACATAACTATATTGTCATATTGTCTTCTTGAAAGGATAGCTGCACACATTCCAGTGTTGATACATATTCATAATGATGTTTTTGTTGTATATATATACATATGGGATGACAACAACATATTAAATTCAAACGAACCTGTCATTCCATATTCTTTTCAACTCGATGAATTTAACCAACATGCAGAGACTCGAGTGTGTGCTGGCTCGCCCTCAATACAAACCACTAGTCAAAGTCGCTCACCATCGACTGCACGACCCTAAACCGCCAAACATAGCATCTTCTCATTCAAACCGTAGCATGATATGAAGTCGCAACCACCAAAGCAACAAGTCATAAACCGTGACCATGACCATAAACCATATGCCAAATCATTCGAAATCGAAATGTCATGATTTACTGTTAAGCTGGATCCAAGGCGAGATTAGATCTCAACCGCGTAAACCAGCAGGCAGTAATAAATGAGATAGGTGAGGCTAAAATTCCCTCCAAAATTGGCACCATTTCCACCCCAATCCCCTCTTTCACTTCTGTTTAGCTCACCAAGCACACTGAACGAACCAAGGACAGGAACCAGGCGGCATTGTTCACCTCCATCAAGTTTCTTATTCAGAAAGGCTCGCTTCTTTATGAAATTAATTTTATAGATTATATAGTATAACAATAATATATTTTGCATTCATATTTGTCAAGACTCAAAACTCATGCCGCCATGTTTATTGTACAGGATGAATGAGAGTTTTAAGTGTATCATGTTTATATATACAAATTTGTTGTTTTGAATGTTCAATGATGCTGGCCTGATGTAAATGAAAAGCTAGAAATATTAATTGTTTTTTATTTGTATGATATATATGTTGTCATCGAATAGGCAAGAAATTGGGTAAAACTTTCTCCAGACCAAAACCTTGTCCCTGTTTTGAAAACTTGCACCTAAGTAACAGGTATCTTTAAAGGAAACCATGTTTTTCCATCCTAGAGAGAAGATGTTAATGTGCAATCATCACAAAGAAGCCCATAATCTTTGAATGAAGCTGATTGGTCAATCCGAGCAAGTAGAAGAAGCCATTTATGATTGCAGCCTACAAGTAGAAGCGTATAGATAGAGATTTACCCATTTTGAAAACATGGAGAAATATAGGTTCTAGTTCATACATTTTGGTATCAATGCGTACATAGTTAATAAGAGTGTAAACAACATTTCAACAGAGGAAATAGGATCGGCCTCTTGTTTGGCAAAGCTGTTGTGGGCATCACGAATTGCATCGTTATTGGTGATATCAAGTGAACACTTATATATATATAAAAATACACCATGGTTTAGAAAGAAATCAGAAAATAAGAGACTCACAGATAAATATATGTAGTACATATAATTAGAACAAATACAAAATAACTAAAGTAAGATTTACTTTTTTCAAATTATTCCAATCATTATTCTTATAAAGATCAAATAAAAAATATTTTTGGAATTGCATGTGAACATGCTTTTCTAGTAAATAAATAAAGCATTCTAAATTTAATTAAATAATAAAAATAAAACAAGTTGCATGAAATATAAATTAAAGTTATTTCTACCATTTCTAAGGCTGTATTGTTCTAAAAATAGATGAACTAAATATTAAATAGCCTACATGTTCTTTTACATGACGCTATCTATTGTAGAACTAGGACTCAACAACAATTAATCAACATTCTCCCCTTTGATGTTGAGTGAACTAATAATTTGATGTTGAAGTTTCAAAAATATATCTTTTATCATAGATTTATCGAAGATATATGAAACTTGTCCCTGTGTGTTTATATATATCAATTCTACATCTTTTTTCTGAACTAAATATTGAATAAAATGGTACTTCAAATCAAAATGCTTTGACCTGTTGTGATGCATTGGATTCTTGGCTAATTTGATAGCACTTAATTTATCACAAAAAAATCACTTTAGGTTGATGTTTTTTCTCTCCATTTTTTTCTAAAACCTTTTGGAGCCGCAATGCTTGTGTGCCTACTAAAGTGACTGTAATATATTTTGCTTATGTAGATGAAAGAGAAACTGAACTTTGATTATTTGAACTCCATGTAACCAAACTAGAACCAATTGAAAAAAAGAATTCCTAGATGTGAACTTTCAGTCATCCAAACTACCTCCCCAATTAGAATCACTAAAATTAAAAAGTTCAAACTTTTTACTAACATAATAATGAATATCAAAGCTAATATTATGTTTTGCATACTTCAAAATTCTATTAGTTATCTTCATATGAATTTCAGATGGCTCAAACATATATCTTAATACAAGAGAAACTAAATAAGTAATATATGGTCTTGTGTGAGACAAAAACATTAAGTTCCAACAATACTTATGTAAGTTGTTCCATCAACTCTTTCAACACCATCTTCTCTACATAGCATAACTCCATGAGCACCTAGAGTGGAGAGTAGTTTTCAATCAACCACATTGAATTTCTTTAACAAATCATTTGGATACTTTGTTTGACAAATGAAGATGTCATCTTTATGTTGATGAACCTCTATCCCTAAAAAATATTTCATGACACCTAAACATTTTATTTCAAATTCATTCATCATTACAATTTTAAATTCATCGTTCATCTTAGAATTACTACCCATACACAACAAATCATCAACATACAAGCTTATATCATTACCTTCTTATTTGTAGTAAAGAGTAGCCTAAATTTTTATTCTTTTGAATCCATTCTACTAAAATATCCATCAATACTTACATACCATGCTCTGTGTGCTTATTTGAGGCCATACAAACTCTTCTTGAACTTATAGAATTGACATTCATTACCTTACACTTTAAAACCTTGTGGTTGTTCTCCATAGACTTCCTCTTCTATGTACACATTGAAGAAGGCACTTTTCACATCCATGTGATGTATGCTATATTTATTTTGAGCCACTAGTGAAATCATTATTCTAATAGTCTCTTATCTTTCTACTGGTGCAAATGTCTTTTCATAATCTATCCTATACCTCTATGTGAAACCCTTAACAACTAACATCATATTGTGTCTTTCAACACTTCCATCATTGTTGTACTTAGTTTTGTAGACCCATTTATTAAAAATATTTTTATTGTCATATAGAAGCTAAATAAGCTCCCAAGTATCATTCATGTGAATAGAACCTATCTCTTCTTGCATTACTTGCACTTAAACATCATTAGTACATACATATTTAAAACATGATAGTTTAAAATAAGCTTATGTATAATTAAATCATAATTTATTATCTCACCTCTTAAACATTCTTCATATGTTTGGCTTCTTGTACATTGATAAATCTAACTCAAGATTTTTACCCTCCTTAAAGAACTAAGACTTTAAGCTGGAGCTGTTCTTTGAGTACATGCACTAGATAAGGGGCTACTTCATGGGCTTGTAGCACATTGCACTAAATTACTTGTGTGATACCCATTATAAATATCATCATAATTACCATAAATAAAAATATATTTAGATTTGTCAATATTGAATTTATATATATCATGACCATACACTCCCCCATCATAAAAAATAACATCTCTTGACATAAGTACACTATTGAAGATAAGATTAAACAAGTATATAAGATTTACTTTGTTAACTATACCCAACAAAAATACAAAACTCACTCTTTGGATCTATTTTTTTTAGTTTCTAATTAGTTACATGAAAATAAGCTAAACAACTAAAAAAATTGAAATATTTGACATTAGGATTCTTTTCATACCATGCTTCATATAGAGACATCTTTTCAACTGCACTAATGGGACTTTGATTGAGAATGCATATTGATGTAACAACTGCATCACCCCAAAAAGAGTTATTTAATCCATTTGTTTATAACATTCTCCTTACCATTTTAACCACTATAGGGTTCTTCCTCTCACCCACACCATTTTTTTGAGGGGTATAGATAGTTGTGAGTTGTTTTTTGATGCCATTCTTATAATAATAATTCATAAAATCATTTGAACAAAATTCACCTCCATGGTTAGTCCTTAAACATTTTATTATTTAACCACTTTAATTTTCTATAATGGCTTTAAATCTCTTAAAATTATCAAATTCTTCACTTTTTTATTTCAAAAAAAAAACCCAACACTTTCTTGAATAATCATTAATAAATGTAGTGAAATATGATGACTTACCTAGACTTTTTGTTTGTATAGTACCACAAATATATGATTGAACCAATTGAAGTGGATGATAAACCCTCCATGTACTACCTTTTAGAAACTTTTCTCTTGCATGTTTGCCCTTAACACATCCCTTAAAAACTTTTTTATGCTCTTCAACCTTTGGCAAACTATAAACTAATTCCCATGATGTTATTAACTTCAACCTTAGAAAATTCAAGTGTCCATATGTAAGATGGCATAACCAAATTTTATCTTTATATGCCATATTTTCAAGGATGTTATTATGCTATCAAAAATTCAATGGGAACATCATATTCTTAGACATAGGTACAATTATAACAACCTTATTTCCTTTATTCTTGTAATATATTATGCATTGTTTATCATCAGAAGCCACCTTACAGTTCTTTTCATATAGCTATCCAACACTCAACAAATTATGTTTCAACTTTGGGGTATAATAAATAGCATTAATAATTTTCTTACCTTTTGTAGTTTTCATATTCAAGTTCCATTTGTTGCAGCCTCCAAAGATTTATCATCAGCAAGTCTAATATTGGTTTTGAAATTTCTATCTACTATAAAAAAACACATTATTCCATGACATGTGATTAGAATAGCCTGGATCAAGATACTAGACATCTTTAGGATTATTTTCATATTTTCCATTTGAAATGAATAAATTACATAATCCAGCACCATCTTCATTAGCATAACTAGCACTTTTATTTTCATTTCCTACTTTTAATCTACATATCCTATCAAAGTTACCATACCTATGATAGTAATAGATTGAATATTTATTCTATCAAATCTACATGTACATATACCTTTTGTAGTTGAACCACCTTTTCTTCCTTTGTATCCTCTTGAATAATTTTATTATCTTCAATAATTATAATTCATGTCTTTAACTTGTCCTTTATTGCTTTTGATATTATCATTGGCTTATACATGGCTATTAATATTTATAATGATGGTACCTTGATTCTTTGTGATATTTAATTTTGAGGAAAAAGAGTTATCATAACTTTCATTAAATGTGTCTATTAATACTTCTTCATGGGACACAAGAGATCCAACTAGGTGATCAAACTCAAGAGTGGTGATATTTTGTTTTTTTTCAATAATGATTGTAATATTATTCCACCTTGGTGTTAGAGACCTTACCACTTTTTTTACAACAACCTCTTTGTTCAAAATTTATCTAAGTGTAGCCATATTTTTAACTACATCCTTTACTCTTACACAAATATCACTCACACTTTCATCTTCTTGCATCTTCAAATTCTCAAATTTTCTCTTCAATGTTTAGAATCTAACCACTTTAACTTGCTCATTTCCTTGGTAAGATTATTGTAGAGTCTTCTAGCCATATTTGGCTATCTTTAAACCTATAATTCTTATAAATCGGCTCCTATATAGATATGTTTTAATATGGAATACATATTATGAGATATTTTTCTTAGCTTCCTTCATGGCTTGCGTATCATTAGCTATAAAAATGGAACAATTAGCTGGTTCATCATAACACGTTTCTATAATATCCCATAACTCTTTTCCAATCAGAAGAGTCATCATATCGATGCTCTAATAATCATAATCCTTACCACTAAATTCTAGAATAATAACTTTATTAGAAAGATTTGAAATAAAAAAATCATGTACACAAACCTTGCTTTGATACCAACTAAATATTTTTAAATATATACAAATAGACCACTAGTAAGAAAAAAAATAGAAAATAAGAGACTCATAGCCAAATATATATATTCTGCATAAACAAAAGAAATACAAAATAGCTAAAATAAAAGTTATTTCTTCAAATTATTTGGATCATTCTCATTAATTGCAAAGATCAAATATAATGTATTTTTTTTAATTGCATGTGAAAATTATTTTATAATGAATAAATAAAACATTCCAAATATATCTAAATAATAAAAATAAAACAAATTTCATGAAATATAAACTTAAGTTATTTATAGCCTTTCTAAGAATTTATTGTTCTAAAAATTGATTAACTAAATATTAAACAAATTTCATGTTATTTTGCATGATGTTATCTATTGTCGAACTAGGACACAATAAGAATTAACCATCTCAAGAGCTTTGACCATAGTTAGGGTATCTCTATTTAAATCTATTAACTTTAAGAGTTGCGGCCCAATGTCCAACTACGAACAATTCATGAGAATGGAAATAATGGCCTAAGTTGCACACCCATTATTGATCTTATAATTTACAAAGAATAAATTATAGCTAAATTCATGTAAATTCAACACAACCCTACTATCATTATTTAATAGCCTCAACTTGTAGAAGAAAATTAAGCCATAAACTTCAATTACAAGTATATAAAGAGAGATTTATATCTTTATAAAACCTAGAGAAACATATGTTCTAAGGAACAACATCCTCAAAATAATTATAATCAAAATGAGTTATATTTGATGAAAATTGATATTCAAAAAGTGAAAAAATATATTTTCTCATTTATTTTAAAAATAATCATAATTTTATAGTCTCTCTCCTTTTAGAAAATATGTATAGAAACATTAAAATAATGATAACGAAAACAAGGATTATGAAAAATAACCCTGATATTCTTATTTATGTATTTTCAATCTACATATTAACATACATTTATCTCACATGAATATGTAAGCCTCATATCTACAATAAACATTATATAAGTTTTTTACTTTTTATTAAAGAATTTAACTCAAAAATCATAATATCTTGGGCATATATGGAAAATAGGAGAAAATCATTTTTATTCAATGAATGAGTCTTATAAGGTTTGTTGGTTTTAGTGGCCTAATTTCATAAAGGTTAATATTTGGATGGGTGGGGATGATGCATTAGAATATTTTTATTTTTTCTTAGAGGATTTGACTCAAAAAATGTAAAATCTTAGGCATACGATGAAAATAAGGGAAAATCATTTTTATTAAACCAATGAGTCTTGTAATGTCTTATGGATTCAATAGAATAATTTTATAAAGGGTAAGATTTTCATGCATGGGGATGATGCATCTTGCCAGCGCATGAGGCCCTATACCTTCATATTCAAAAAAGGTTATTTTATTTAGTAGACTAATTTTATAAATGGTAAAATTTGCATAGGTCAAGATGTTGCATTTTGGCATCCCATGAGGCCTTGCAAATTCATTTTGTAGTTTCAAAATCAATAGAAATGGAGACTTCAAGACTTAGAGCGAAGATATATGATTCATGATATTCCTCCTCAAATAAGGTTCATAATATTTCAGCATCAAATAATTTTCAATAATCTTCAAATTCACAATACAAAATATTTACTTCTTTCAAAATGTTTTAAAAGACCAATGCACACAAATCACAAGGAAGAAACATTGTCAATGGTACAATGAAGAAAGACTGAAACTCCTCCATTCAATTTTCTGGAAAATAAATGGATGAACTTTTGAAATATGTTCATTATTATATTTTTTATATAGTACTCTCATTCTTTGCCCCTATTTGGACAATAATTTTAAGGTATTTGTTTTCATTCACTAGCCAAATCCTATCTTTTGGATAAAAATTACCTTTAAAATGTAATTAAGAACTTATTTAACTTAACTTGCCCTAATTAACTACTAAAATCTTTATTTAAGTAAGGTTCTCTTGTACATTCAATGGGTATTAAGACCCCTTAGGGGTTAGGACCAGAGAATTAAGATTGTAAAATATAAGATTTATGATATGACATACCTCGTTTCATATTTTTTTGGTCCTAATGGATTGTAATTGAATTATACGTTTTAATTTAAAAACAATATGCACTATGTTTTGGTAATTAATAAAAACATTCTTGATTTCTTGCAATCACATATTTATACAAGAGATGACCTTGGATTGCATGGATTACCTTCTCTTTGTTGGCATCCCCATGCACAAAACTAAACCAAAAAATCATATGAAACTCATGCTTTTATTACTTCATTAAATTTAGTCCTAGTCGCCTCAATGGTTTTAATGAAATGATCATTTGAATTAACAATAAATCAAATTTTGATCAGATTTTTTTTTATGTTAAATGTAATCTTTTCTTAAACCTTTATTTCATTTATCATCACAATGTATTTTGTATAGAGGCCCACATATTTTTTAATGTAATGAAAATACATATGTTAATTCATAAATATTTTATTTTACAATGTCTTTATGAATTAACATACATCATTACATTATATTTAAACATATGTGGGCCTCTATAAAAAAATATAAGGTGATAGAAAAGAGTACATTTGACATCAAAATGAAATCAGGTGAAAATTTGATCCATTGTTAATTAAAGTACCCATTTAACTAAAAACATTGAGGATATTAAGAATATGTTTAATAACTACTAGAAACATGAACTTCATATGAGTTTATGCTATGGTGTTATCAATGGGGTTCCCAATGAAGAGAAGGTAGCCCAGATAGCGTACGGTCCTTTGTTGTATAAATATGTGATTGAATAAACTTGACAATGTTTTTATTACTTATCAAAACAAAGTGCATATAATTTTTAAATCAAGAGGTACAACTCAATTACGATGGAATTTCACTTAGAAACCTTAGCTTACATTAATTCAACTATTGACATCTACACAAGGCACATGCTCTCTTTCTCTTTCTCTTTCTAGGTTTTTCTCCTCCCTACACTCTATTTTAATTTAAAATTTGGTAGTTTCCTTTTACTCAACTACTACACTATTGAATCATCTCCCTAGTCCCCTATTTATATCTTAAATACCTCATTAGGGTTCAGGTTATGTCCACTCCACACGACACAACCACAATTAAAATCTAGCTCAACCCTAAATTTACCAATGAAACATTACTTTTTTTCCAAAAGATGCTAGTCTACAAAGATCTTTTCAAAAGGATATCTTCTAACACCCATGTGGAACTAAGTATAAATACATGCATTGGGCTCTGTTTATGCATATATTAAGAAGAAATGATTTTTAAATCAATTGATATTTTTAAGTGGATATATATAAAATTTGAGTTTAAAAATCCCTTTTTACTTTAAAATGGGTATAACTCCTAGAGTCTTATTTAAAATTCCTAATGGCAGTGATTTCAATGTCAACCATTTCTTCTCCATTAATGATTCAAAGAGTATTCTTTAACATTCATATATGTATCTTCATTTCATGTATATATGTTTTGAATGTTGAATGTGCATTGTATAATGTGTTTTTATTACTCAAAAGGCATTAAATGGAATACTACATGCAATACAAAGCATATGAATGTCAGATATGAGAAATGAAGCTAAAGGGGTGTTTTCACGTTTCTTTATTTTGATTTGTAATTTTAATGTAGATAGGAAACTCATGCTACTAGTAGTTCCTTAAATTTATTCTTAATTATTTTAAGTAAATGAGTATTTGAATTAATACTGGATCAAATTTTGATTGAAGTTTTTTTTCCATGTCAAATGTACTCTTTTGTAAAACCTTTATTTCATTTATCATAACAATGTATTTTGTATATAAGCCCACATATTTTTTAATGTAATGCTAAGAGGTATGTTAATTCATAAATATTTTATTTTACAATGTCTTTATGAGTTAACATATGTCGTTGCAATATATTGAAACATATGTGGGCCTCTATAGAAAAAGATAAGGTAATGATAAATAAAATAAAGGTTTTGGAAAAGAGTATATTTGACATCGAAAAAAAATCCAGGTGAAAATTTGATCCATTTTTAACTCAAATACTCATTTAAATAAAACCATTGAGGAGAATAAAAATACATTTAATAACTACTATAAGCATGAATTTATTTTGAGTTTATGGTGTAGTGTTTTGGATGGGGTTCCTAATGAAGAGAAGGAAGTCTAGGCAGCCTAAGGTCCTCTCCTATACAAATATATGATTGTAACATCTTGATAATGTTTTTATTATTTATCAAAACAAAGTGCATATAATTTTTAAATCAAGAGGTAAAACTCAATTTTGATGGAATTTGACTTTAATTCAAATGTTGACATCTACTCAAGGAACATGTTCTCTTTCTCTTTTCAGGTATGTCTCTTACCCACACACTCTTTCATTGTACAATTTGGTAGTATGTTTTCAATCAACTCTTTTACTATTGAATGATCTCCCTAGTCCTCTATTTACATCTTAAATACCTCATCAAGGCTAAGGTTATAGCCACTCCATGATGTGTAACCATAATTAAAAGCTATCCCAATCCTACATTTACCAATGAAACATTAATGTTTTTTCCAAAATATGCCACTCTAAAAATATCCTGTCAGAAGGATGTCTTCTAGCACCCATGTAGAACTAAGTGTAAATACATGCACTAGGATATGTTATGCATATATAAATAAAAATAATTTGTAAATGAACTGATGTTTTGAAGTGGATATATATATATATATATATATATATATATATATATATATATATATATATATATATATATATATATATATATATATATATATATAGAGTTAGAGATCCCTTTTTAATTTAAAGTGGGTATAATATGTAGAGTCTTATTTAAACTTCCTAATGGTAATGATTTTAAATTCAACCATTTCTTCTCCATTAATGAATCAAAGAGTCTTATTTAAAATTAATATATGTATCTTCATTGCATGTATATATGTTTGTGATGTTGAATGTGCATTTTATAAGATATTTTTATTATTCAAAATGGGTTGAATGGAATAATACCTAAAAAAAAATCATATGAATGTTAGATATGAGAAATGAAGCAAAGGCACTATTGTCATGTTTCTTTATTTTGATGTGTATGACAAACCATTGCATGAATATAATTGAAGTAGTTTAAACTCTCATATTTTGGTGTTTTTATAGTTCACTTCTAGTATTTGAAGCATGTTTAAGAAACACATGCCTTTATTGGTTACTTTTTGACAAAAAGGAAGGGATATTTATATCAAATGCATGTTATACAGTCCTAAAAATAAAGTCATAATAAAATATGGTAGCCTGTTATTTGATGAAGTTTATTTACATTCTATCCATTACCTTGATTTAATAAACAAACTTGGATTATGTTTGTATTTATGTGATGAAAGAGGTGTGTCTATGGAGGTTGAATCGTATGATGTTTTTATGGAGATGAAAGGGGGGAGATTGGTTCCTGGATGGATTTGAAATAAACTACACAAGGATGCCACTTTCTTCTATGGGTGTTTTTAGGATATTCACATCCATTATTCAAAGGAATCTCTTTAACAAGGATCATGAGGGGAGGAATAAAATAAAATAATGGAAATGAACATGAATGTATTTAGCATGCATGATTTAGAATACATGTCTATAGAAGATTATTTTGATACTGTCTAATTTTGGAGTGTTCAACATCATCACTGAGGTACTTGCATAACATTTTTTTGATATTTTGTGTAATTTTAGAGGGCATAACATCATTTATGAGGTTCCAATAGAACAATATTATCATTTTTGTTTGATTTTAGAGTGCACAACATCATTATTGATGTGGCTATACAATAATATTTTGATAACATGTCTAAATTTGCAATACATGAAATCATCATAGAGGTGCTTGGAGAAAAATATTTTGATAGTGTGTTTGATTTTAGGGTGAACAACATCATTGATGATCTACACCCTGTTTCATGATTTCATTATATTACATTCATATTGATTTTTGTATTACTAATCTCCATTGTGTCTAGTGACATGATGTCAAGTTGATTGAATGTCAAAAACATTATTTTGGGATATATGTTTTATTCTAATAAAATGAAAACACAATTTATTTTCACTAAAAAATGTTTTTTAATATATTGTTTTAATGATATTATCATTTGATGAGCATCTGTACTCATAACTACATGTTATAATCTTATGTTTGTAACTATCATGGGATTTAATGTAATATTGTAAGAATGGGTACATGTTATAATGATAATTTTATTCTATTACCACTATGTATCTGTATTTATGATATTTAGTTTCATAAGTAAAGTGCCTAATGTATTTATTTACTACAATTGTAAAATAAATTAATATATTAAATAGCCTAATATAGGTGGTGACCTTGAATTATTGATTGGTGTGACTTTAAAAAACTTTTGGACATCTATGAATCTCGTATACAACCAACATTCATACAATCTATTAACATGATATACTTGTGATATTGATTGGTGTATATATCCAAAACAATTTTTAACATCTATGACCTTAGTATACATCCAACTTATAGATATTGCATCTTACATCTAGTTGTTTTGTGTATTTTCTAAAAAAAAATTATATCCTCTTCTCTATCAAAGAACATAGATAATTTATCCTACCTTTGAAAAAGGAGAAAAATAAAGAGTTCACTTCTTTATTTTTATGTTTTCTCTAGTTCATTACTAGTATTTATAACATATGTATTACATATTAGTTAAATGAAATATTTTTGATGTAGTTTAAAGAATAAATGGAGAAAGGTGGGAAAAAAATTAAACAATTCCAAGTTCATAATCCCAACAAGGGTCTATTTGACTATGTAGTCATATAAAATGTGAAAATTAGTAACTTCAGTGTCGGTTATGATACCCAACCCATAGGTCCCTCTTACTTGCACTCATGACCCTCCTAAGCACTTGTTCACTGATTCTTAGTCATCTGTAGCCTACCAAAACATGATTCTACCTCCTCTAGATAGCATATTTACTGATGATTCCATATCCTTGGGTCCCATTCCTTTAAGACTATAGTGCTTGGCTTGGACTATAGCATCAAACCCTAGGGTGTCTATTTTTTATGCTCCTATCCAAGTTAATTTTTACCTCCAACAGTCAGCTCCTATTCCTCTTCTTGTCAGCCTAACATGAAAATATTTGACCTATGACCAATACATCCCTAAAAATTTCCATTCAAAGTTCATTTAGAGGGGGTTTGAAAATATCATAAAATGAGCAAGAATACAAGCAAGACTACTAAGACAATATTTCATATTATTTGAAGACAAATATACAATATTACTACAAATTTATTCAAATTCTTATACCAATCCCTAGCCACCTCAAGCACATCTAGTTTAGCATTTTGCATCTTCATACACATTATTGCACAAAGCACATCAAGTGGGTGACCTACATATGGCTTGATCCCTTTTCAAAGTATTGGTGTGTAGGTAGTGTGCCCACATAAGGGGTGTGGATACATGTTCAGTACATCTTACACACATTAAGCCCCCCTCTTTTCCAATGTTTGTCAAAGCACAATGGATTCTAGGGTTTGAAGACTATGTCATCTCTATAGGGAGTTCCATAAAAATCCATTATTCAAAATTTCATGGGAAGGCTCACACAGACATAGAAAACAAAACCTAAAAATCTCAAGTCTCTTGGACAATAATGATATAAGAGGACAATAACGCAGTACCCCAAGGTGTCATATTTTGGTGCTCCTATCCAATCATAAAATGAAGGCCAAATCCTTATTTATAATAGTGTCCCAGTCTTGCATAGTGAATTTTAGACCCTACAATAATTGTATTAGTTAGTTTCTAGTTAAGTATTATTTTCTCTTCCTTATTACTATATTATAAAGGTTCAAATTACAATCAAATTATATAGATCAGTAACTTAATTATTATATATATTTATTTATTTCTTATTCCAAACCTTTAACTAAATTATGAATTATACACCAATATTCCCAAAAAAGTTAAATCATTTGCTGAATCTGACATACTTTATTTGTACATAAAATCTCTAGAAACCCTAGCGTAAATTCCATGTTGATTTTTTCAAATTTTTTTCAAATTTTTTACTTTCCTATTTAATTTAGAAATTCAATTTAATTTTTAAAATACCAGTAATTTTAAATAATTTTTTTTTTCCAAACCCTAGTTGCACATACTAAGTCCCTTTAAATTTTATATTTCCAATATTTTTTTGATTTTTAACTTTCCTAATTAAATAAAAAATTTAATTTAATTTTCAAAATTTCATAGTAATTTTGAAAAATGTATTTTTCTTCCAAACCCTAATTGTACATACTAGGTCTCTTTAAATAAAAATTTTTTCAAGATTTTTTTTGATTTTTTACCTTCATATTTATATTAAAATTTTGAATTAAATTTTAAAAATCCTTAGTAATTTTAGAAACAAATCATTTTTCAAAACCCTAGTTGCATACACTAAGTCCCTTTGTTTGATTGAGGTACCAACTTACATCTAAAATTAGATTCCACATAAAAATCACATATTTATTTAAACATATTTCTTGCATTTATTGAAAATAATAAGTAGACCATACTTGGTCCTATCATTTACATAAATGATGATGTTTACCATATGTTAGAATAAATCTTCATTCTTTACATTTCATACTTATTTTTCATAATATGGGATGATATTATGAAAATTATTGTTACACATAATATGATCCCTCTCTTTCAAAGCAATGTCTACTTGTATTTAATACAAGGTTTCTTTACTTACTTTCTATCTTTCATATGGTATTTTTTTGAATATTTTCATGATAAACACATTAAAATGATCATAACACATGTTAAATATTCTTATAAATTCATGCACCAATTAATTATTTCTATCCCTTACTTTATATCTCTCATATGATTTTTTTTTCAATATTATCATGCTAAACACATTAGAAATGTCATAGCACAAGTCAAAGTTCTTTATGCATCAATGCACAATCCCATGCTCTCTATCCCAAACTTGTTATCTATCATATGGAATTCTCTTTATACATATATTATTATATAACTTATAATTCCAATTACATGATTTTTATGCCACATACATGGCTTCTGCCTAGAGGATCCATTGCATAATCTAACAACCACCTGTCAAGTTTCAATGTCATATCTTATGCACAAGAAAATTTTTCTTTCTCCTCCTCTCCTCCAAGAGGGTGATAGGTAATTCCCTCTAAGTAGACCCATGATATCACCCCTAATAGATATAAGGCAACCCATACTATTATTACCAATGCATACATTCAGCCTATAGATTTTTCAAAACCTCTTCAATATGTGTACTTACATGTTCAATTGAAACCAATCAGGGTTTGCACTTGTGAGACTCTAAGGGATCAAATCACTAGTATGAGAAAGTAAATTTCAGATTTACAAATGAGAAATCAATTATTACATGAAAAATTAGATTATAATAACAAAACCTCAATGGAACCCTAGTGCCAATCATGTATATGCACTTTCACCTAGTCAATTAGTTGCAAGCAATGTTACATATAAAAATAAAAAATCACAACAAAGTAAATATAAAAGTAGTGATTCAAAAATAATTAAAATATAAAATAATAATTCAAGTTAGGTACAAAGGAAAATTAATAAATCTAAGTTGATTAAGCTACCTCCTCTACATCCATTCTAAAGATCCAGATATTATTGTGCATATCATAGAATGTATGGGCATCACCTAGATTCATGTTTGGCATTAAAAAAACATATAATAGATAATTGATAATTAGGGCCTTATGCAAGGTAAATAATTCAAGAAATGCATACTAACAAAATAACACATTTGCAAAGGGTCAAATTCAAAAAATGTACAAAAGTGGTTACTAAAGCATAACTCATAATAACAAAAGCATTAAAAATCAAAATCAAAGGAATAAACAATACCACAAGAACATATAAAGCATAGAAAAATTTAAATATAACTCATTTTGTACCTCTCCAAAATGATACTCAACTTTCAAATCAGTATGCATTTGGTCAAACATACCTAAAATAATTTGATTATTAAGGTCAAGGCTTGGGTAAGCATGCTCAAGGCACCACTACTCCTATTATAGAAGTTGATAATATTTGTCACCAAGGTTTGGGATTTATTGAACATTATAAGGTAAATCATCAATAGATAGAATTTATCAAAGGAAAAGATATAGATATAACAAAATTCAACACTAGCATTTTATTTGTTCAAAATCAAGATGGTCGTAATGAGTGGAACAACACCGGATATTATGATTTCCAAGATACCGACATTAAATCCAAATATTCAATGTCATATTTGTAGCCATTCCTTCATGATTCACTGTGACTCATGATTCTTTTTCTCTATATAGGACACCATGGTGGGGAGTCTGCTATGAGACTGATTGGTTAGTATCATTTCTTCTCACTCTTGTTTGTATATAGCTTTCATTCAAATTACTTGTACATATTTTCTTTTTTCTTGTACATAGTTTCTCAATTTTTATTGTACATATTCTCTTCATGATTGCTTATACATAGATTATATTCAAAATACAAAAAATAATATAATATTTCAAAATACAAAAACATTCAAATAATTTAATAATTCAAAAACATTTCAATTATATGCATCATCCATGCTTTACATTTATAATATAATGTTAGATTTACATTTACCAGTCTATGTTATTATATATCAATTTATCTAAATTACCATGCTTTACTTGATCTTCTTTGAGTGTGTACAATGAAAACTATATCCTTGATTACTTCACTCTACTGATTGAGGGGGTATCTTATTTCTAAATTCAAGGTATACATCGATATATCTACCCTTGTGGGGCATTTTATACATGAATACACCATCTAGGTTATGTCATTCCTACATCATATACTCTAGTTATCATGTTGATGTACATTACCTGCTATTTTACATAGATTAGTCTATCAACACTCACTAGTATATAACACTTGTGTATTTCTTAGCATATACCTAGTTGTATACTACATGTCTTGCATACATTCACTTCTTCCTTTGATTAGTTAGATTTGATTATATTTTGAGTTTTTACATGATTCCCTTTCTTGCTTTGTGTAACTAAATATGATTACATTTATGAGTTCCTATTTTATCTCTTGTATGTGCCTTAGGACATTTTCCAATGTCTTTTGCTTCTATTCTTGTGTGTGCCTCAAGATATTTGTCAATGTCTTTTGCCTATACTCTTCTATGTGATTGTGGCTTTCACACCAACCTTACTTGATTCAATTGTATGTGTATGTGAAATTTGAATATGCCTTGTATACTTGCTTTCTAATTTGAGTGACATGTACCCATGTCCCTTGTTTGCTTGGCCCATTGGACACCATTATATGCCTCCTAATTCTTTCCTTGTCTGTTTATTGTTTGATTGCTTTTTATTTATTTGTAATTCCATGATCTAATTCATGCATTATCTTTATTTCTTGGATTCTATGATGGACATCATGATCCATCCCTCCTTCATAAAAAACAACTAAAAACATATAATTAACCAAAATTTTAGTTCTAATTCACTATATTTGACATGCTATTACATTGTTATATCTATATGGCATACCCCTATTGATCTAACAATCTCCATTACAAACCATGCTATATATTGATATATCTTATGAATTATCATGTATTCTCATAGCATAAAAAACTTACAAACTCTTTCTTTTGATGATAGTCATTGCAGGGTCTTCATTCTTACTCTCATAAAAGAGGACAACAAACAAGGGTTTTGTCATAGAGATTAGAGATCTTACCAGTCAAAATAAAATATTTTAGAATACTCAAAATAGTATGTAAACTTCAAATCAGGTGGAATAGAATAGATAGATAGTGATAATTATATAACGAACATATAAATTAGCTCAAGACAATAGTGCTAATATTAGACAACAATGTTAGACAATATAGTGTCTATTTTTGGTGCTCTTGTCTAAACAACCAAAAATTAGATTTTTCAAAAAATGGGGAAAATAGTAGCTTCAACTATAGTTTTGCACATTTAGACAAGTTCAGATATAGTAGTTTTAATATAGTTTTTCTTAGATAATCCAAAAGTAAGGGGTATCATGCAAAACATGATGGCTCTCAATTCTAGTTTTAGATAGTGTAGTTAGTATAGCTTCTAGATCAAAAACCATGTTATAGATAATAGTGATTGAGGCCAATGTGCATGACACATTTGTCTTCTTTTATTTATGAGTTTAGCATATTACCTAAGCATTATCATTAGTTTTGTGCCTTCTTCTATCTACAGGTGGTTGGAATCTTATAAGAGTGGCTTTCATTCAAGCTTAACCTCCACATTTCCAAGTGGCTTCCACATAATCCTTTTACCTAGTTTTGGAGTCGATTTCATACAAGTCTAATATCCACATTTTTCCAAGTTAGCTAAAATTTTCATAGGTTTTAGCACACATTTTTCTATCCATACCATATTGTCAAATTATAATTTATTTACGGGCTTTATGATCCATCTTATATGACACACATTTCCTATTGATATCATTTAATAGATTCACTTCATGAGGCAATGATGGAGCTAAAGGACTAGATAGACTTTGTATTCTTTAGAAACCTACTCAAAGGGATTATACATAGTCCAAACATTTATTAGCATACACATGATCACGTAGCTTCACTTATTGGGTGTTGATGGAGCCAAATGGCTAGCCTTTGCATTCTTGAGCCACTCTTGGGGAATTGAGGACTCAAATCCATTCATGATATTATTCTTGGTACAACACATACCTAACATTACTCAATATCATCTAACATTACTCAGCATCACAATAAGTTTTATATTTGTTTACATTCTTAGTGAACTGTATTCATTCCTTTCTCTCACTATCTCTCTCTTACTTAACTCTTTACATTTTTATTTTAGATATAGCATATCTAGTAAGACCTGATCTAATCTTTATTGTTTCTTGGAGATTTACATATCCCAATGTGCTCTATATACACACACCCAACATCACACAGCTTCATGAGCTTTACCCTTGTTGGTAAGTTTAGGTATGTTTTCTATTTTCATTTATCTTAGTATTTCTCTTTCCTACATCAATAGAATAAAGGGCAGAAAATGTAGTCATATAAAATATGAAAATTGGTAACTTAAGTGTGGCTTGTGACACCCAACCCATAAGTCCATCTTGCTTTCTCTCATGACCCTCCTAGGTACCTTATCACTGATTCTCAATCATCCATAGCCTTTTAGGACCTAATTCCACCTCCTCCAGGTAGTATTTCTAGTTATTATTCCATTGCCTCAAGCTTTATTACTTCAAGACTATATCACCCTATTTTGAATATAGTGTCATACCCTAGGGTGTCCATTTCTATTGCTCCTATCCAAGTGTAATTTTAACTCTAATGGTCATTTATTTTTAGTTCATATTCCTTTTTTTATCAACCTAAAACAAATACACTAAACCCATAACAAAAAAATTCCTATAAAATCCCATTCAAATTTCATTTAGATAGGGTTCCCAAATATAACAAAGTAATCAAGAATACAAGAGAGACAAGTATGGAAATCTTCCCTATTATATGTATATAACTTGCCAATTCTACTACAAGCTTATTCAAATCCTTAGACTAGTCCCTAGCCACCTCAAGAACATCCAATTTAGAATTTTTCATCTTCATACATATTATTGAACAAATCACATCAAGTGGGAGAACTACATATGGCTTGATCCCTCTTTGGAATATTGGTATATAGACAATATACCTACATAAGGGGTGTAGATACACATTCAGTACATATTACACACTCTAATCCCCCTTATTTTCCAAGTTTTTTCAAAGCACAATTGAGTCTAGGGTTTGAAGACTAAATCATCTATACAAGGAGTTTCATGGACATCCAACAGTTGAAATTTCACATGCAGGCTCACATAGATACAATGAATAAAACCCATAAAGTTTAGGTCTCTTAGATAATAATGGTAGAATAGGACTATAGCATTGGACCCTAGGGTGTTTTGTCTTAGTTCCCCTATCCAATCATTAAATCATGGCTTGATATTGATTTATAATAGTGTCCTAGTCTTGCATAGTGAATTTTAGACCCTGCAACAATCATCTCAATCAATTTCCAACTAATTCTTATTTTCTCTCCTTTATTACTATTTTTAGAAATGTTCAAATTACATCAAATTATATAGATTAGTAGCTTAGTTACTGAGTATTTATTTATTGATTTCCTATTCCATACCTTTAAATAAATTTAGACTAATACACCAATATTCCCAACATAGTTAAATCAAAATACAACAATGTTAAATGGAAAAAAAATTCTTGACATCAAAGAATAAGACTTAAGGGTCAATTGGGTGGATAATGTTAGGGATGATGATATAAGGAAAGTGGAATCAATAAGGGAGACATTCATTACCAATTTTTAGTTTTCATATCACATGAAAAAATCCCCTGTTGATGGCAAGCAAATCAAGATTAACACTACCTTTGAATATGTCATATAAGTGACCTCCAATTTAGAAAACTAGTTGGTTTCTATTAATATGTTTTTATGTTCCATTTGTGCATCATTTATGTAGTAGATTTTCATTTTCCATATACTTGATATGTTTAACATATTTGTATAGATATTGGTGTTTATATGGGCCTGATGGTTTTCAATAAATTGATGCCATGTGAAAAGACAAGTTTGTTCTACTAAAGTCAAGAAAAGGTACCTTATCAAGCTAAATACATATATAATGTGTTTTTTAATGTTATTTTAACACACATCATATGGTCATTTGACCTAATCATATGTTTCTCACATATAATCAGGTAGAACACACATATAATGAATGCAATCATTACCATGACCAACAATATTAGCATCAAAAGGAAATAAATCTCTTTTTGTTCATTATATAGGATCCCAACGAAATGAAGCACTAGGTTACTATTATTTGAAATTCTTGTTGATGTTATCCATCTTAGACACCGTGAGATGGTGCATGAGAAACATTTATTATTTAGTGGTGAAACATAGTAGGATGATTTTTAAGTAAAAAAGATATATATAATAAACAACATAGAATCAAGGAAGAAAAATATTTCTATAGTCCAAATAATGTAGAAATTGTTTGAGAAGGGGTCCTTGTAAATAATAACAATTGGTTTATCTACCAAGAATATAATGGAGGAGAGACTAATGGTGATGGAAAAATCCCATTTGTACTAGGGATCCAACTCTCACAATAACCACTCAACATAGGGAAATTTTGTGAAATGTATCACTCCAGAAACATTAGAGAAATGTATCACTCCACATAGGGAAATTTTGTGAAATATTGGTAACAACATTGGATTGACAGGGTTCGAATGTGGTCATGATGCTTTCATACACTTATGTATGCTGGGAAATAAATAAATATAGCTATATAATCTTTCCATTACCATTTTAAAAGTCATTTATTGATCACAATATTGACTTATACATATTTCAATGTGGATTGGTTAGTTTACCATATAACCATAATTATTTACATTTATTATTGGTGGCTAAAAATATACAAGCATAGTGGCATCCATAGGAGCTTGAAAATTGAAAAAATTGAAAATATTTCATGGATAAAGTCTCTATAGATCCCATAGTGTCATGTCACTTTATATAACATCAACCTTAGTACAACATGGGTATAAAGAATGAAAGATGAGTAATTGCATTATCATGTCTATATTGCAAATCTATCCATGTCGATGCACAATTTATTATTTTAAATCCAAGGCTAAGCTTATAAAATTATGATTAAGGTGGAACTCATGATAAGTAGAATAATATAGTTAGTTATACATGATGTTGGGGATGGTATTCATGAGCTTATCAATAATATTGATTTAGATTACAATATAAGGTTTCTATCTACTTCTAATTTATATATTTTTATGTTTGTGAGGAGTCTTAATTATGTAATACATTTTCATTGTGAAATGCATAGAAAATGGTGTTATAATTCAAAATGAGTGAAAAGTAGGTATGGATGTGTGAGGATAAAATCCTATAGTCAATGGTGAATAATCATATTTGATAGATGACAAGAAAACCAATCAAGGGAGGATGATAATGCAAGACATGTCTCTACTCATACTCATATGTTATATAATTATCAATATTTCTAACATGATGCATTTCATTGTATGAATAGATAACCACTAGTTTTAAAGTTGATGAGGTACAAGCTATGATATGTGGAGCATGAGAGATTTTTTAGTAATGTGTCACAATAGATCACAACACTAAAACATTTTCATTCTTCAAAAATGACATGGAATATGTTTATAACAAGGTGTAGAATAGGGCAATATCAATCACATAGAGTCTAATGCCTCATGCATTCCAACAAGTGCATGATGAACATGGAACTTAAATTATTAAAGATAGGAATTTCATAGAAAATATGAATAGATGAAGACAATATAATATGTCTTAGGTAAAACCAATTTTTAGGAACCCTCCTCATAAGTATCAGAAATGAGAAGTCTAGAGTGAGGATATAAATAGGGAGGAAAAATGAGATAAGGTTAGACATAATGGAGATAATTCAACCTTATTGAATCCATTTCTATGTTTTAGTATTCAAGTATAAGTTGTATCCTAGGTGAACAAGCTATGGAGGCAATGTAAGAAATGAAATATTTAATTCATTTATAATATGTGAGAATACTTCCATAAGAGAAAAATAATACCATGGTTTAATCCTAAAATCATTACCTTCCATAAACATATATTGATATTTTGTAAAATATTTTTTCATAAATATAAATCAATATTTTAATATCTAAAATGTTTTCATTATTTTTAGGATCTCATTGCTCTTTGTTGCATAGTTACCATAGCTTTAGTTTATGTTGAAACAAAATATAATAACATGTAAAAAAACTAGAGTAATGGTTTGATGTTTATCCAGATGATAATTTACCACAAAGTCCATGGCTATATAATGAAAATTATTTCAAAAAATTTATTATTGAAGGGAAGCATTATATCAATAATCTTGATTATTCCATAAAAAATTTGTCATTTTTCTATAGTTACCAGGTTCTTTTTTATAGATTGAAATAATCACATAGTCTAGCTTTGTCATTACTACAATATGTTGTCTCTCTTTATAATAATGTATAAAAAAAAACATAGGATGTACCCTGTACAAATACATGATACATAGTTTTGAATTTTTTATGTTCATTTATGATTGCATTTTATAGCTACAAAATTATTTTCTATCCCCTGTTGGACATATTTTCAACTAAAAAATGGTTGCTAATGCTAATTTAATTAAAACATTGTTATCTAGAAATGTTTAATAAAAAAATAATTCAAAATTTTCTCTCCTGAATGGGAGCATTGAATTGACAGTCTAGATTAGTACATAGAAAATTTGTAATTTTACTATATATATTAGGTTAATTTAGAGTTATAACAAGTACAGGTTATGATTTCATTGTTGATAGTGTCTATTATTACCCTTCATAATAATATTTTAATTAAAAATATGATGCACCTCATATCAATACATGATACTTGTTCTATTTATTTTGTACTCTCTTTTATGATCATAGTTTCTAGATAAGAATTTCTTTGTTATCTCCTATTATGATTTTTATAAACTAATAAATGCTTGATAAAGATAGTCAGATTCATATGCTTAGAGTTTTTTAGTAACAATATCAATGAATCACAGGTTTTTAGACATTATCCTTATCTGTTTAAAATGTTGATTAATTTTATCATGATACTTTTTTTGCAACACCAAAATTTAAAAAAATAGAATTAATAATTATTTTATTGGTGTAAATGATACAATATTGATTGAAATTAAATTACAAAAGTGATTTAAATAAACTTCACACATTATAAGAATCCCAACACATAGATAAGGATAGGCTAGATTGAATTTAAGCACATGCACTTCTTTTAATCATTTACTCGAGGAAAGCTGTAATAAATCACCTTAATTTAAAGTGTTCTCTTCAATTGTTTAATTTAAAGTGTTCTCTGTAATAAATCATGCACTCAAAAATCATTGAGGTAGATTATACTTTAGGATGCATATGCAGACTTGAATACTCACTATGGGTTTTGTACAAAGCATTGGCATCACATTTGAGGCATAACGATTAATGGGTGCTTCATGTTTAATGTTCTAACAAAGTCACCGAATATAGTCACAATATATCATGTGGTCACAACCCACTTACTGAAGTCATAGTTACATTTTATAATACTATGACTCTTCATTGCCTCCACATAATTATAAATGATATGAAATCATCAAATATTTCCAAAAACTAATTTATTTATGTCTATACTATAACTCTTTATAGCCTCCACATAATTATAAATGATATGAAATCATCCAGTAATGCCAAAAACTAATTTATTTACTTTTAACATATCCACCATATATCAGTTTGAACCATGTGTATTAAGTGATTTTTCACCTACAAGTTGTCTAACTAGCAAACTTTTGCATATTTTAAATAGATAAATGTTTAGTCTAAAAATCATTGGATTCATTCCTCAATAGAGTTCCAATCCACTAAAAAACTGGAAGGTAATTCATGAGCATGGTGGTAGGATTGGTTGGAGCCATCTCCATCATAGTTTCCTATGGTAAGAAACATATAAAGCATTGGGCTTAGTTATATAAATGATTTTAAATTTTACATGGCCCCATAATTTTAGTTGGTATTACATATGATCTCAGTTAAATAATAAATTATAAATCCATTATGACTTAAATCAAAGGAGTCTATTACACATGTAACCATCCTTATGTAGAGTCACAATTGCATGCACAATGATTTAAGAGATCTTTCCGTAGAAGCTTATGTAGAGAAATAAAAAGTGAATGCCTTTGGGATGGTGAGACTTGTCATGATAATAACATTACAAAGCCACATACTACACAAAGTGATAATGTTAATGGAGTGAAAGGAGATATCATTTTGTTACTTATTGGCGAAGTGATTGTGTTAAGTGGCATGTTTTTTGTCACCCATTTCACTTAAAACAAATATCAGATTCATGAACCAAATCATCACAATGAAGTCTTATTTATGATAAGTAAGCTCAATTTGAAACTACATTGATTGAAATATTTTATCTTTATTACAACCCAAACGAAAGGTTATATTACAACCCTAACAAAAGCTTATAATAGATGTCAAACTTGTGATCTAACATGTCTATCTAATATAGGGATTATTTTGTATGATGCAAGTATATTCCCTTAAAGTAACTTGTGACAAAATTTTTTTAGGAAAACAACCACAAGATTAAATTATTAGAGATTACTATAGCTTTGACCCTTGATAATCCATTTTTACTTTACGTAATTATGATGAAAGGAACAAGTTAGTCTCATCTAGCTTTTCTAAAATATATGAGTGTGTTAGTAAGAACCAATTAATATTTTGAGGCTATGTGAACATTAACAAATACATTTGATTAACTCTTACAATTAAGAAATACATGTGTGGCCATTAACAACTTGATGTAGGAGATCATTGTGAATTACTAGATGTTGTAACATTAATAAAATATTTATTGGTAAATTGGAGAGTTAAATACATGTTTTGCATAGTAATTATATTATGTTTAATGTATATTAATGAGAAAAACTAAAGGTTATTATATATTCATGAAATTAGAATAATAACTTTTTATAAAATAAGATTTAATAATTTGGAATCGTCACAAGTAATAAAAATATTACAATAATTCATTTACTGATAATAACAAACAAGCTAATATGTTATAATAGGTTTAAACTAATTAAACCTATATAAAAATTAGTAATGCTATGAATATTAAATTCTAACATTCACCCGCTTAACATTCACACGATAAAATGTTTTTACACTCTCCATATAGACTACTCACTTTCGAGGTGGCATGCCATCTTTGTAGCTTCATGGTCTTGGTGGCACCTTCATTTTTCCTTGCAGGATTACCACAAACCTGGAAGTGATAGGAGTACATCTCTCTGCTAAATACTTTCAGTGGTTTCTTGGATTATCACAAACCTATATAGTTTTTTGTTGCATGTTGACCCCGAACATGGAAGTGATAGGAGGTTTTAATTGTTTTATAGACTTTGGTGGTTTCTCAGATTTCCAGAAACCCTTTTACAATAACCATGTGTTATTTTAGTTCTTTTTCTCCCCATAATATTCTTCATTAGGAGGTACCAAAAACTAAAAAATAATGCTCAGTGTTTTTATTTAAAACCACACTACACAATAAACACACACCATACACAACATAAAACAAACACACTGAAAATGTCACCATAGCAATGATGCGACCCCATTGTCGGTGACTCATGAGAGGAAATCAATTGTCTTTCATCCTTTGTGTATCCTTTAGCCTCTAGTATATAGCTCAAATAGCTAGATCAGTGAAGAGAATTCCTCGCCCCACACTCTTGACATATCTTTTCTAAAATGAACATCGGTTATCCCGGTAATGCGTCCATGTACAATTTTAAATTTTTGACATAAAACTTTTAAAACAATGACTCAACACACTAATTGACTCTTGACTTATGGACCCAAAATAAAATACATCAAATAATAATACACCTATGACAAAACTAATAATTTGAGACTCTTATTTTTAATTTTGGCAATACACAATTTTTAAACCTAAAAATAAAAGCAATTGAATAAAATTAATATTAAAAAAACAATTGACACCTAATTTTCATTAAAACTTAACAGGGCCAAACAAAACGTGAAGACCATTTAAATTTGATGATGATTTACTTATTTAGACGCAACATAGTAACATAATACTAATCGACTTAAATAACTATAAACATAACCGCCTATTGAACTTTAACTCATGAATGAATAAGACAATAATAGACCCAACTCTGACAAATAATGAATAGGCCTATTGATGGCATCAGTCTCGGTGCGTGTACTAGTTGAACAAGTCAAACGTCAATCTAGGTGTGAGGTGAGCTGGATCGAAGGATGTGTGGAACAATACAATCACTAGAACATCGGTGCTCGATAGACAAATGGTGATGTACAACCCACTAAATTTGGTGAGATGTTCCACAAATGTAATGCTTCGTTGGAGACATTTGCGCTGGAAAATTTAAAAGAATTCATACGTTTTGTCGACAGAATGGTGAAGAAAACTACAGATCCATTGGTGGATAGATGAGAAAACTGATGTGATTATGTGTTGGCATGCGATATGCGGCAGAATCAAATAGGAAAACATGAAATAAGAGGACAGTGCACAACCGTATCAAGGGATGCAATCAAAAACCTAGTTGAGTGGAGCCATAAAGATATCTAATAAAGAATTGACTCTACCATGTGCGCGACAAGCTCTCAAAATTCATTCACATCCACCTTAGAAATACGCAAAGATATGATAGGAGGTGGTACAAAACTCAGCAGACTGTAGACTTGGTCGAGTGGTACATTGGAAAGTGAGGTGGAAAGAACTATTGCAACATGATAAGGGTGGAGATGAGGATTCTGTATCGTGATTGGATCTATAGATGACTTGAAACAGTAAATGAGTATGCTACAATTGAAGAGGGAATACTAGAATGATTTTTGACCATAGATCAGGGCGATTAACAATAGCAAAGTTGCTTCCCCTGATCACTCACTAAAACATTACACAGGATTACATTACATACAGCAGACCAAATAATAAGCTCTCATACTAGATTATTGGCAAATTGGAGAGCCGAATACACATTTTTCACAGTAATTATATTATGTTTTGTATATATTAGTGAGAATAAAATAAAAGATATTATATAGCGATGTAGCTAGCACATTAAGCTCCTAGAAAATAAGATTTAACAACCCAGAATAGTCATGTGTAACAAAAACATTACGAAAATATATTTCTCGATACTAACAAACAAGCTAATATGCTATAATAAGTTTAAAATATTTAAAACTATATAACAATAAATAATTTAATGAATATTAAATTATAACAATATCATTTTAGATGTATTGGATCATAAATATTATTTGATTGAGATTATTTAATAATTTAAAGTGTAGAGATTATGGGTGATCACCAACACCTTTATTAGCCAGTTTAAGGGTATACAATACAATATTCACTATTTAATAGCTTAAATAATTATCATGGAAATAATGTGATTCTAGATCCTAAACTATAATTCAAAACCCTAAAACATATAGTTAATGTTACCTCAGAAGCTAAACAATCTAATATTAAGGCCACAAGGATTTAATCAGAGGTGAATTCAATATTTATAGGATGAATATTTAGCCTTATTAGTCACAAGCTATTTTCATTCTAGTGGCCTCATCTTTAGTTAGCATTCTAATATCCATTAAAAGGATAATATATTTTCTAATTCAAATAAGTGACTTAACACACATTTCGTTAGCATTCTAATATCCATTAAAAGGATAATATATTTTCTAACTCAAATAAGTGACTTAACACTCATATCCTTAATATATATTTAACACTAGAATAATCTTCATTCTAATGAAAATATGTGACATAGAACTGAACTCTCTCTTTATTACCTTTTCCTAATCTACTTTGATCATGCATGTTATTCAATCCATACAATAAATATATTACTAGAAATATTTTGATTTCAGGAAGCAAAGAAGCCCAATGAATTTTTCACCAATAATTAAAATTATAATATAACATTCCCCTGTTTGAATAATCTCAATTTTAAATAATTCATTAACAAGGCAAACTAGGGTTGCGCGGTAGGAAACATGCACCATTTGATATAATTTTTTTCAAAATTGTATTCTTATTTGGTTGGTCGCAACATGATCACTAAGGATACCAAAAGATGAGACGTTTTTGATACCATGATGCACTTGGCCACCTGAAAAGTATTTTAACATATCCCATAAGGTGATACTAAAGAATTCATATTGATGCCCTATTCATCAAGCCATATTTAGGAATGTTCAGGTTTATTAAGCAATAAAATAGTAGGAAATAATAGACCACTATGAAATTTTAACATATATATCCCATAGTTCATACTTAATTAGAATTTAGGGGCAAATTATTTGTCACAAGCCACCATTGAAAATAAATATCATGGTCTCACTAATAATGAGTAGTCATTAACTAGAAATACTAATTAAATTAGCTAGTGAGTAATTTTGAATTTATAACCTCTTGCATAATTTCAAAAAGAGTTCAGACATAGTCTTTTCTTACCCCTCCTATAGGATACATGTTTTATTATCTTGCATATTTATATCATTCCCATGATAGTCTTGGTGACAATCAATTTATGGAATTACTCTGAGAAATTCAAATTCAATTGAGGGATGACATTGCACATGTTATTGTATTTTCTTAGTGATTTTTTGTCACTTCAGCGTTGTTCCATCTTTAATTTTTACATCATTTTCCATTTATGTTACAATATCCTTTTTATTTCATGGTGTCTAAAATATGATCTTCTTTTGGTTACTTCTAGTCTTCTTTACATTTACTATTTATTTGTTGAGGATAAAGTGTTTTCATGATACACTCCAAATTCATTTTAATTATTTACTGATGACCTTTCTTAGTGAAAAATGTACTAACTAAGCAAAAATATCAACAAGCATACACATAGAATTTATTTGAAAGTAATCTTCTTTATTGATTCTCATTGAATGAATACAATATTTACATAATACATTTTAGATAAAGCTCAGGGCAAATTTGGAATTGAAATGAATAATTAAAAAATAAAAATAAATCAAAAGCTAATTAAATTACCTAAAGATAATTTAATCATTAAATAGTTAGAAATTAGCTATTTTAAGTAAACTTCATCTTTGGACAAGTTTTTCAATCACTATTTTTAGTATGTTTTGCATGCAAGATTAGATGGGCCTAAAAATATTTATAG
>JARHVA010005118.1:635000-690000 GCA_037957365.1 Torreya grandis | reverse complement strand
AAATATTTTTGGTCACACAAGCCATGTTTTTGTAGTTATTGAAGACAAGGGCAATGAAGAGGGTACATATTACTACTTTTGCTGGTATATAGAGGAAAAGAAAAAATTGACTTCCATAGTGGAGAAAACATTTTGTATCTTAATGGGTATGTGGTAGTCACTAGAACATGGATTCAATGATATAGAATAAAAAATTTAGATATATTATTGTTTGAAGACTTTGAAACACATATGAAGATACTACGTTATTCAAATTTGGTTCTTGTAATGAATATTCAATTAGAAAATATATCATGGGAGGCCATTAAAAAGATTCTATAGAATGTTCATGAGTAACACCATGAAGATACTCTAGCTAATATCAAGATTAGAGAAGATCCTAGTGGTTAAATAATTGATATATGAAAATATGTTGTCTTATAAAATGTATATATAATAAATATTACCAAATGTATTTTATTTTGTAGGTAAGATATATAAATTTCATTTTTTATTACTTACTAATTTTTTTTTGTAGGCTAATGCTGCTATATAAGCTTCCACCTTTATATGGATAGAATTTTAAGTAAATAATATCAATTTATTGAAGATAATAGAATCTTTGTAAGTGTATTTATCAATTGTCCTTGAGATGAGGTTTCCTAATTAAGGAAGGTGTAAAAGTAGCATAATATCTATTTGAAGTGTTTGATGTGGTCAAATGTCTTCATGATTTGACCTATATTTGGGAATGGTTATCTCCTTGATTTAATTTTTATCTTAACTCACCATGTACTTTAGTTAAATGCTTCAATTCTTCTTCAACCAACTTGTTTTCAACTCCCATGAAGTGATTCCATGATTATAGGGTAGTTTAAAAGATCTTCAGTGATTCTTTGACTCCATCAAATGACTATTTACATGTTCAAGGTGTAGGGGTAACATGTTTGAAATTAATAAAAGCATATTTCCTAGGATATCATGGTATAAATATCTCCCTATTCAGCATCTATTCCTTCTTACCTACATGTAACTGATTGTCAACTCCTAAGTCGCCACTCTCTCATTGCATTTAATAGCATCTTCATGATATTGCATGATTTTCAAAGTAAGATCCCCACTTATGTCCATTTGTAAAACTTGAGAATGGAAATAAATTATAGGCATAGTTTTAGGTTTTATTAAATCTCAAAATATGATAAAAATAACTCAAATTAGAGACCTCTTTCCTTGGAGAGGCAAACTAGCTCCTCTTGATTCTTGACCACACCAATCCACCTCATTAGGGTAGCAAAGGTGGATATGTATAGATCAATATTATTATGATATATTTTATTTATTCCTTTTGGAAAAAAAAAAAATTTATATGGGATCATGGCAACCTCTCACCTAGTGTCATTATCACTTTACTTACAAGAGGGCTCAGTAGGTCACTAGATTGATAGGTGTGTTTGGAGGTGGACGAAGAGTAACATTATATATATGAGAGTAAAATAATATTAAAACATAATAAAAAAAATTTTATACTCTATTAAACTTTTAATTTTAATTATAATAACTTATATGTTCACAATGTGATTACTTGCTACTCAACCTAGCTCATGTAGGCCTAGAAACAAAGCCATATTTGTAAACAATCAGATATAACGTATTTTTTTGATTAGATTATAAGGATGTATAATACCCATAAAATATTTAATAAATCATAAATGACCTTAAAATCATGTCATAGATCATTTAGAACAATAGAACTTGACATAGGGTATTTTTCATCCTCTCATGGTCTAATTTTCCTTCAATTTTTAATGTGCATGACTATGTTTTTATGTTTTATCTATCCTAAGATATATTAAATAAATTTTACCACTTTAAAAAATTATCAAATGTAAATTCATATCTTCAAACCAAATTATATTCTATTTAGAACTCTAGAACACAAGTTGTGGCCCTTTTGTGCAAACTAGGATTTACATGGTAGCAAGCAGGCCAGTTCATAATTTTTTTATCTTGTGTTCTATAGGGTCTTAAGATAATTATGATTTTGGATATTTATTACAAACCCATATAAATCACCCAATCATTTTATAGGTATATCCTATCAATAAAATCACCATAATCATATGATCTTAGGCCTGTAGACTCTCTTTGTGAATGTGTACATGTATTTAGGATATGTAATTAATTTTAGAGGGTTAAATGACATGTAATGGCTGTTTTTATTTATTTTAATATTTTTTCATTAATTGAATATAAAATTAAAATAGTTATTAATCACCTTAGAGTACTCCCAAAGAATCAATATCTCTAAGCATGTACAAACATGTTGACAACTTTCACTTCTTCACCTTCTGTACATGTCTGTGACTGATCATTTAAACTTTATTCATGGTGATAAATTATTTAGATACATATTTTGGCCTATCCAATATATCTATTGTCTTCCAATGACCTTAGCATGCTTAGATTTTCATAAATACTCAAATTTGTCTCTTTTCAACTAAGTGCAGACCTCTTCATTTGAGTTACTATGCATAACAAACTAGCTTATAGGCCACACCTATAGGTATTAAAAAATTAAAAATTATTAGGTCCTATTGGGAATATGAATATAGGATATGCATTACACTCTGATTATCTTTAATCTCTTGCAAGATTGGTATACTCTTCTATGTGCAATTTATAATCCATACAAGAATGGGAGGTGGGTTTATCAACCAGCCATGATTGGAGGCCAAAAACATGGTCGTAAACATTATTCACCCATAGGGACTAGTTGGATGTGATAGTTTTATAAAAATAATAAAATGAAATAGATTTATTGAATAATAAATCAAACTTTCACAATATTTGTTGTCAGTGTTTCTACCCACTAAACAATAATAAAAATGTATTTCTAGGTGGACTTGAATGTTAGGGTCATGTAAACACATGTCATTTACCTATTTAGATGTGATTCAACTGAGATATTTTCACCTGGAGGTCCCAATTTTAAAATTGGTACTAGATCTTGAGAAGTTGTGTCTTCACTACTAAAAAGTTGTATATTAGGACCCGTTATTGTAACTTATGCCACAAATTGATATCAAAGGTTCTACAAAAATGTTGCACCATAAAAAGTACTTTGTAGACATGAAATGGAGCGATATTATAGTTAATTTAAATGGATTATAATTTTATTTCTATATATATATATATATATATATATATATATATATATATATATATATATCTAAAGTTAGGCTAAAATTCTACATTTTTCTTGTACTGTGAAAGGCGTTCTTGAGGCTAGAATGGGTGGTGGGTTTCAACTAGGAATGATGGGAGGACAAGAACATGCCCCTAAAGGTTATATTACCAATCGAACATGTTTACAGTAACATTTTTAGTGAAGAATCACTAAAAAATGGATTTCTTGAATAATAACTTAAACTTTCATAACATTTGTTGTCAGTATTTTTTCCCTCTTCAACATTAGTGAAATTAAATTTTGGGTGGACTTGGATGTTAAGATCATGAAAAAACTTTTTGTTTACATATATATATGTGATCCAAGTCATATATTTTCACTTGAGGTACCAAGGTAAAAATACTTGTTGGATCTTGAGAATTTATCTCCTACATGCCAAAACTTGTATTTTAGAACCCGTTACTACAACTTGTGCATCGAATTGGTATCAAATTTTTGGTGAAAGTGATTTGGGTAAATATTTTTTTTTATAAAAGAATATGAGGGATATTAGGTATTATATAAATGTATTATATATTTTTTTCTATGCATGTCTGAAGTTAGGCTGAAATTCTACATTTTTTTGTATTGGGAAGGACATTGTTCAGGATGGAATGGATGGTGGGTTGGTCACCTAGGGATGATGGGAGGAAAATAACTTGGTTATAAATGTTTTTGATAAAATAAGGTGCCTAAAAAATGGGCTGAACCCTTAAAAAAAGTAGAAAAGCCACAGAGGCAACCAACACAAAAAGTCCCTCAAAATAGAAACATCACAGTCTGTTATCCCAACAAAAACAACAAAAATAGAAACAATCAGCTAAGTTATAACGGAGTAGCAGAGTGTCATTAAGATAGAATAAAAAACTATGGAGGTAGATTATCTCCTTGATTAAAAATGAATTTAATAAGATCATCAAAATTCACAGAGTTTTCCTCATTGTCAGTAGTAACAACAATACCCAAGTCCTACAGCACAAAAATGTTAAGTAAAATAGAATTTTGGAGCACAGTAAAAAGGATCTATTCTATTTTATGAATGTGACCCCTCAGGACTACAATTTTATATCTCAAGCTAGCATCAATTTCTATTTCATCATCAACTTATTCCACAAACATCTTTTCTTCTTTGCTAGCATTTTCCACAAAATTAGAAGTATCCTTAGCGGTATCCTCTAATTCTTTAGTCTCCTACTTACCCTCAACATCCATAGACATTTATTGAACATCCATCTCCTTGGCCTCACCACCCTAAGTGGATTCATTAGAGGCACTCTCAGAGTAGTCTATAAGCTTAGCATTTGGAGCAGGTTTGCCAATAATTTGCCACAACCACCTAACTGCTGAGGAGAAACCCTCTTTAATAGCCTTAGTATATGAATTAGACTTGATACCTTGACTCATGGGGGTCCTATAGGGATTTTTTGGGTCCCCATAGTAGCCCCCAGAGTGCCCGATTCACCAGCATATGTCTTCCTCTTCTTTCACTTCATACTCAAAGTAGAGCCTACAGTATCTAAGGGAATCTCCTCAGGAGTAGAAAAGGAAACTTCTTTTGTATTAGTAGAAAAAGGGGAAGGGCATGGCTCTTCAACAATAATAGTAGAAATATGTTTATAATAAATTTCCCCTATTAATTTGAATGGCCTTATAAGGCTCAAGGGCAAGATGGAAATTGTAAAGACAAAAGATAAGGCCTTAATGAAGCAGGATATGTTTCTTGTTTATTAGCCATTTTAGCTCTAACCCTAAAGACATAATACTCAAGGGAAGAATGCAGATAAAAAGGAAAGATAATGTGTGCATTTCACCTAAAATGATTCATAAGGGGAATATGATAGTTTTAAAACCTAGTGAAGTGCCCATCCAGGGTGAAATACTTCATGAAGAGAAAACACACATTGTCCCAAAGCTCAGGCAGCTTGGCTCGATCAAATCCACCCTAATAGCATACTAGTTATTCACCTTCTCTAAGAAAGAGATTCTAACTAGAAAGGTCCACAAGTTTAGTTTTCTATTGTAGTTTAATCCCCTGAGTAGACATGCCAGTAGCCATAACAATCACATTCTCTAAAATATCAAAACTAATTCCCCCCATAGAGACTCACTGGTTTTGCCAAGACCTAGCGAATTGTTTAGAAAGGTTTTCATCATACCCATTGAGCCTCTCTAAATAGGGACTAATCCCAACCTATTTACAATAGTACCAGACCACCATGTTGTCTTTGAACTTGTAACATGAATGTGATGAACCTTCTACAGCAATTTACCTCTTACAACAGATTTAATCAAAATATGCCAAAATAAAATAACTCTTACCAATAACAGAAACACAGAAAGCTTATATTGATCGCAGGCCTCTTCGAGGGGGCAACCTCCTTTGAGCAAGCTCAATACAATGAATTCGTGGATGCCTTTATTCGGCCTTAACACTTACTTATATACTAACTCTATTCTAACAACTACTACTTCCCCTTGTATGTGGGATAATTCGAATAAGCTCTAAGGGACGACTTACAAAGCATATGCGTCCATAGCAATTAAGCACGGGTTCCTAACATCCCCTCCCTCTTAAAAAAAAGCTTTGCCCTCAAAGCTTCAAATGTGGGAATTGTTGTTGAATCTGGAAGAGTGGTTCCCATGTTGCATCTTCTGGTTGCATGCCGTGCCATTGGATTAAGACCTCTGTGATGGAGCGGGATCGAAGTTGGCGGGTGCGCCTGTCCAAGATTGCTTCGGGCTCGAGAAGGATGGAGCCTTCGTTATCAAGTGCTGGTAAAGCTGTCTGCACTCGGATGTTGGATCCAAGAACTTGTTTCAAACATGAGACATGAAAGACGGGGTGAACTTGGGAGGAAGGTGGAAGCTCTAACTTGTAAGCAACTGACCCAATCTTTTGAAGAACCTTATATGGCCCATAAAACTTTGGAGCAAGCTTTTGGTGCCCTTTTTGTTTTAGTGATGATTGCTTGTATGGCTATAGATGAAGAAAGAACATATCACCAGGTTGAAAGGTACGCTCAGAGCGGTGTTGATCAGCTTACTGCTTCATTCGGTTTTGGGCCATGTGGAGATTGTTTTGCAAGGTGCGGAGAATCTGATCCCAGTTTCGGAGAGTAGTGTCAACTGCCTGAACTGGTGAGCTACCAGGATGATATGGAAGAAGTGGTGGCGGTGCTTGACCATAAACTGCCTCATAGGGAGTCATTTTGGTGGAAGTGTGGTATGAGGTATTGTACCACCATTCAGCTAGGGGAAGCCACTTGGCCCATTGATGTTGTTGTTCTGAAGCAAAACAACGAAGGAAGGTCTCCAAGCATTTATTGATGATTTCTGTCTGGCCATCGGTTTGTGGGTGGTACCCAGAGCTCATTTTCAATTGTGTGCCTGTGCGACGAAATAGTTCCGTCCAAAAATGGCTAGTGAAAGTGGCATCACGATCTGAGACAATTGAAGAAGGAATGCCATGAAGACGGAAGATTTGATCCAAGAAAACCTGTGCAACTGTGGACGCGGTGTATGGGTGGCTGAGTGCACAAAAATGACTATATTTGGAGAGGCGATCGACAACAACTAGGATCACTGTCTTTCCCCCAGATTTAGGGAGGCCCTCAATGAAATCCATGGAAATATCTGTCCAGATCCTAGTAGGAATGGGCAAGGGCACGAGCAAACCAGGAGTCAATGTGGTTTCACCTTTGTGTCGTTGGCAGGTTTCACATTCAGCCACCATCTGTTTAATTTTGGTTTTCATGCCTTTCCAAAAGAAGTGTCGACATGCCCGCTCATAGGTTTTGAGAAACCCTGAGTGCCCTGCTGAGGGGGAAGCATGAATTTCATAGAAGATAGCCTGATGTAGGTCTGAAATTTGGGGAAGCACCAAACGACCCTTGTATCGCAGAGAAGCACCATCCCATGAATAATGTGGTATGGTAGAGGGGTCAGTGGTCAATTGATGAATGATGTGGCATAAGGATGGATCATTTACATACCCTTGTTGGACAAATTCCAACCATTTAGGAATGGGCATGGAGATGGCAGAGAGGGAAGGGTGGTCCTCGAAGGTTCTTGAGAGAGCATCAGCCACAACATTGTCTTTTCCCTTCTTATAGGTGATCTCATAGTCATAGCCCATGAGTTTGCTGACCCACTTCTGCTGAGCTGGGGATGAGACCCGCTGTTCCAAGAAATATTTCAAACTCTGATGATCAGTTTTGATGCAAAAATGGTTTCCTAGTAAGTAGGGTCTCCATTTTTGTACTGCATGTAAAATTGCCATCATTTCCTTTTCATATGTAGACAAAGCTAAATTGCGGCCAGAAAGGGCTTTGCTGGTGAAGGCAATTGGTCGGCCCTCTTGGAGAAGAATAGCACCCAAGCCAATGCCACTGGCATCACTTTCGATGGTGAAAGTTTTGCTGAAGTCTGGCAGTTCCAAAACTGGGGTACTACACATAGCCTGTTTGAGTTGGATGAATGCCTGATCAGATGTTGCACCCCAGGTGAAAGCATCCTTCTTCAATAAGGAAGTCAAAGGAGCCGCGATCTTTCCATCATCTTTGACGAACTTGCGATAGTATCCTGTCAGGCCTAAGAAACCACGAAGGCTCTTGAGGGTGGTTGGTTGAGGCCAATTCTACATAGCACTGATTTTTTCTGGGTCCACGCGAACCCCATTGGCTGAAACAATGTGCCCCAAATAGTCAATTTCCTCTTGAGCGAATGAACACTTGGATTGCTTGGCACATAATTGATTGTCGGCTAACAACTGTAATGCCTTGTCAAGATGTTGGAGATGCTCGGCCCATGTGCGGCTGTAAACCAAAATGTCATCAAAGAAAACTAAAATAAATTGATGGAGAAAAGGCCGAAAGATTTTATTCATGAGTGCTTGAAAAGTGGAAGGGGCATTTGTAAGGCCAAATGGCATGACAAGGAACTCATAGTGACCCTCATGTGTACGGAAGGCTGTCTTGGGAATGTCATCAGGATGCACTCGAATTTGATGATAGCCAGAACGCAGATCCAACTTGGAGAAGAATTTGGCCCCATGGAGCTCATCAAGAAGCTCATCAATGACAGGAATTGGGAATTTATCCTTGATAGTGAGGTGGTTAAGGGCTCGAAAGTCTATGCAAAGGCGCCACGACCCATCTTTTTTATGGACAAGAAGAACTGGGGAGGAATATGGGCTGGTGCTGGGGCGGATAACGCCAGACTTGAGGAGTTCCCGGACTAAGTTCTCAATTTCCGTCTTTTGCAGATGGGGGTAACGATATGGCCGAATGTTGGGTGGAATGCTTCCTGGAAGGAGAGGAATGCGGTGATCTTCAGGGCATGAAGGGGGTAGCCCTACTGGTTCTAAAAAAATGGTTACATGCTTGTCGAGTATGGCTTGTAAGTCTATAGGGTGGTTAGAAGCAGCAGAGGGCTGGAGTTGAATGGAATGTAGTTGTGCAATGATCCCATGTGAGCCTTTTTTCAAAAGTTTTTCCATGCGATGAGAACTGATGATGCTAGCAGATCCTGGTAATAACCCTTTTAAGGTGTGCTTCTGACCATTATCTGTGAACTGCATCCAAAGCTCAGAGAAGTCCCATAAAATAGGTCCTAATGTGCAAAGCCATTATGCCCCTAAAACCACATCACACCCACCTAAGGGTAGGGCAAACATATCAGAGCGACAATTATAATCGCCGATTGCAAGATGCACATTTCGACACTTCCCTTTACATGGCAATGTGCCCCCATTAGCAATCATGACTTCAAAGCTAGAACAAGGGTATATAAAGCAGTCTGCTGCCTTAGCAATGCGAGGATCAATGAAATTGTGAGTACTGCCCGAGTCAATGAGAATTGTGAGAGGGATCTTTTTGAAGCACCCTTTGACCTTCATGGTCTGGGGAGTAGTGACACCTGCTAGTGCATGTACTAAGATCTCAGGTTGAGTCTCTTGAACCATTGGGTCCTCTTCAGTGCCGGGTTCATCTTGAGCATCTTGAAATTCTGGAATATCAATCTCGCTGTCTTGTTCTGGTGGTGACTCCACATATAGCAAGTAAATTTTTTGTTGGATGCACCTGTGACCCTTAACCCATTTGTCATCACAGTTGTAACATAATCCTTTTTCTTTACGAGCCCACATCTCTGTCTCAGTCAGGCGCTTGATTGGTGTGGTTATGGTTGTCTGCTGATTCACTGTGTTCTTGGCTGGTAAAAAGGTGGGAGGTCGACGCTGTGTGGAGAGTTTATCTTCTGCTAACTTAGCCAGACCCAAAGCATCCATCATATTTTCAGGTCGAAACATTTTTACCTCTGAGCGGATCGGCTCTCTAAGGCCACTAACAAAGCAACTTTTGAAGAAGTCATCTGACAACCCTTCAGTGTGATTAGCAAGTTTTTCAAATTCAAGCTGATATTCCCGAACAGTTCCTGTTTGACAGAGTTTGGTGAGGGTGCCTGTGAAATCCTCGAATGCTGAGGGACCAAACCTACCCAAAATTAAGGATGCAAAAGTTGAACAATCAGGTTCATCATTGGTCTTGAGATACCAACGGTACCACTGAAGTGCTTCGTGTTCCAAATGAAAGGAAGCAATTGGGACTTTGTTTACAGAATAAGTATTGTGGAGGTTGAAGAATTGTTCAGCTCGATATATCCATCCTGTAAGATTTGTACCATTGAACCGTGGAAAGTCTAGCTTAGGTCCACGGGAGGAGTTGAAAGTAAAGGAGTGACGGTCTGAAGAAGACTCCTCCTTCTGCATTCGGTTGAGCAAGATGTTATTCTGTTGATTCAAGCCACGCATCATATCGGTTAACTCTGTAACCTGAGATTTCAATGTGGCGATTTCTTCCTCCATGATTTTTGTGCTTGCACGAGTGGTGACCATAACCAGTTGTGAATAGCCGGGGATCCTTCGCGTTCCTTGCGCCCCGAAAAAAAAATTTGGACTTTTTTTTTTTTTTTTTTTTTTTTCTGCTGTTTTTTTTTTTTTTGCTGTTGTTTGTTTTTTTTTTTTTTGCTTGCTGTTGTCATTTTTTTTTTTTTTTTTTTTTTTTTTTTTTTTAAGCCGCTATTTCAGGAACGGATTGTCTGCAACTGTGTGGTTCGAAATATCATCAACTGTGGGTATGTTGTTGTTTGTTGTCTAAACCTGATAAGTTGGATATGGACCCCAGGTTTGTTTGGCTGCCTAAAGGATTTTAAAATTCTCTCTAGCCACCAAAGCTGTCTGAGTGAGTACCGCTCTCCAAAAATTTCTGGCCGCAGGTTTACCTCTTAACGACAGCTTTTGGTTTACCTCACGGGTGGGATCTAGTCAATCAGGTTGGGGTCGTTGCCCTTTTCGCTGGCAGGTCCTCTCAATGGGCCAGCTACTTCGGGGTTCCTATGGTACTCCTCACAATGAGTTTTAGGGCTTATGCCCAAGCACTTCCCATAGTTAAGCGGATAGGTATTTACCCAATCCGAAATGATGGAACCTGCAATGAAAAATTTCTTGCCAAAAAATGGCGCAGCTCCTGGAAAGCCCTGCTTTGAAAAAAAATTGCGCCAAATCTACCCACAAAGCCAAGAAATCGCTCTGATACCAAATGTGATGAACCTTCTACAGCAATTTACCTCTTACAACAGATTTAATCAAAATATGCCAAAATAAAATAACTCTTACCAATAACAGAAACACAGAAAGCTTATATTGATCGCAGGCCTCTTCGAGGGGGCAATCTCCTTTGAGCAAGCTCAATACAATGAATTCGTGGATGCCTTTATTCGGCCTTAACACTTACTTATATACTAACTCTATTCTAACAACTACTACTTCCCCTTGTATGTGGGATAATTCGAATAAGCTCTAAGGGACGACTTACAAAGCATATGCGTCCATAGCAATTAAGCACGGGTTCCTAACAATGAAATAGGTTTCATTTAGATTGTATCACCACCCATGTTGGACTTATAGAATAGATCACAAAACCCCCAGATTTTCAGTCATATTTACAGTAACTTCAATCCCTTGATCAAGGATATTGATAATGGTGATGAAATAACACATAAATAAGGAATACCATACAAAGATGAAACTTCCTCATCCCATTCTCAAACATAATTTCATGGAAATCACCATAATGATGAAGCAATCTACATGCCTTATCAAAGGGGCATAATGAAGTGAAAATGACAATAAAAAAAGTATAAAAAGACCCATACTCCAAGATACACATCAACAACCTCTAAAAGGACTAAAGAAGTGAGCTATCTTTCCAATAGATCTAACTCATCCTTAACACGTCACTTCCTTTTGAATGAGATCCCTAATATTTAAAGGGATGTGATCAATTTGGCACCATCATCACCAATTTGAATAGTGTTGGCCAAGTTCAACACTAGCATCTACAACACCATTGCCCTCACAATAAATATGTGAGATGTCTACCCTAGTAATGTTCTATAGGAGAATATGTATATCCCTAATAATATCTTTTACCTCAATGCTAGCAGTTGACACATTGTTAACCACATCAATAACCATTTCAGAGTCCCCTCGAGTACTCAAATTCCTGATACCAAGAGAGACAATTTAATCCCCCATAGAAGAGCAGTTTCTTTAGCATAATTATTGCTTTGACAATCTAATCCATCAGCATAGACAACAATCATCCACCCCTTGTCATCTCTTTTTAATCTCTCCCCAACTAGCTTTACCATCATCCTTAGAGGCCCCATCAATGTTAAGTTTCAACTAGTTAGGCTTCGAGGGATCCCATCTAGTATTGAGTCTTTGTAAAATTTTAGAATTATTATGAATAGAAATATGATTTAGGATCTTCTAATTAGCCATAATTTTTTCCTCTTCATGAGTCAGAGGTTTCTCTACAATGCAAATATGGGCATTAGTGACACTTTCCATTAAAGTCTTAACAAAAGTATGAAAATCCTGAGAGGCATCTCTAGTTGTATCCCTAAAAATTCTATGGTTGTGCTCTTTCCATAAAGTCCAGCTCAAATAGGGTAGAGTTTGTTTCCATAACTCAAGGAGCTAGGGATGAGAAAAGGTAGGATACCAACTGTTAATAACTTCCTTAATGTTAGAATTATAAATGCACTGAATGCCAAAAAATTTTAGGATTATGTCCCAAAGTTTCCTTGCAAAATCATAGTGTATGAAAAGATGAGAGATATTTTCCTCCGTTAAGCAACACAGATAGCATCTATTGACCAAGGTAAACCCTCTCTTCTATAAGTTGTATTGGGTTAAAAAAATTTATGAGCTGTAGCCCAGAAAAACATGTTGATATTTGGTAAAATTTTATGGTTCCAAACTTTTCTCCATATATCCTTTCTATGAACTTCAAGAACCATCAAATGATAAGCAGACTTGATAGAGAATCAACCATTTTTATCTGGCCACCAATACTACTCATCCTCTCAAGGGAATAGAGGGATTCTGACCCCCTGAATCAACTGTTTAACATCCTAAACTCTAGGGGAGAGATTATGATGATGAGCACAACAATCCAATAAAATTTTCCAACTCCTATTGCCATTATTATTAACCATGTAATTACAGACTTTATCTCCAAAAAATTGAGTAGTAATGTTAGTAATTTCTCCATAATCCCCTTGTGAAAAAAGAGCCTTATCTTATATCCAAATGTCATTCTATAATTTAATAGACATGTCATTTCTCAATTTCCATTTAATCCTTTACTTAAGAATACTTATGGATTTCCTCATTTTATTCCATATCACAGATCCCTAGGGTAACAATTCTTGTTGGAAAAATTTGGAGTAGTTAGTAACATGTAGATATTTGGCTTGCATGATTTCCCCTAATCATTATGTTTATGAATCAGATTCTAGTTGATTTTGGATAGAAGGGCTTTGTTCATGTTTCAGATGGATCTAATATTGAGGGCACCATATGATTTAGGGAGGCACACTTTTTCCCAACTAACCAAGGACATTCTCTATTTATCTTCCAGCCCCATCCAAAAAAAATTTCTTTGAATATGTTCCAAATTTTTAGAAAAATAAGTAGGCATTTTAAAGAGAGATAGGAAATAAGTAGGTATGTCTTGTAGAGAGGCATGATGAAGCTATAATTTGCCTACACTGCTGAGTAGTTTCCCTTTCTAACCAATCAATTTCCTCTGAGTTCTTTCCAATATTCCATTCCAAAAACCTGGAAACACCTCTTTGACCATAAGGGGGAGGCCTAAATAGGTAGCAAGAAGATCATCTTTAGCATAGTCCAAGATGTTAACGAGTTTTTGTCAAAGATAATTATGAGTATTAAAGAAATACACATTACTCTTTTGAAAATTTATGTGTTGCCCAGAATCTATGCCATAGTTGTTTAAAATATTCTTCCATCTCCGAGCTTCAATCACATAAGAAATGCCAAAAAGAATGGTATCATCAACAAACTACTGCATAGACATAGGGGAAAGGGAGGAAACTAGTTTGATGCCCACTAGATGTTTAGAGGTGATATTAGCTTGAATGTATCTCCTAAGGGCCCCCGTCATTATGATGAACAAGTAAGGGGAAAGAGGATCCCCTGGCGGAGTCCTCTTGAAGAAGAGAAGAAACCTCTAGGGACCCCATTAACTAGGACTAATAATTTAGCAAAATAAATAGCATTCCAAATGAAGAGATACATTTTATCATTAAACCCAAACTTCCTGAAGACTTGAAATAGAAAAGTCCATGAGACCCTATCATAGGCTTTAGAAATATATAACTTGAGAGCCATTCCAGGTATTCTACTTTTATCCATGGAATGAATATTTTCATGAGTGGAGATAACAACATCAAGAATTTGATAACCTGGAACAAAGCCTTTTTGAGCAAGGGAAATAATTTTATCTAAAAATGGTTGGATTCTCATGACAAGAACTTTAGTGCAAAGCTTATAAACAATATTACATAGGCTAATAAGTCTGAATTTTGTAAGGTGGGTGGGCTTCAACTTTTTAGGAACTAGGACAATAAAGTTATTATTGATATATTTTAGAAGTTTACCAGTTCTAAAGAAATCTTGAATAGCAACGGTAAGATCTGTTCCCACTATATCCCAATATTCTTCAAATAAAATAGGAGGGAAGCCCTTAGGGCCTAGAGCTTTGAAAGGACCCATAGAGAATAAAACAACATATACCTCCTCCTTAGATATAGGCCTTAGCATTTCTAGGTTGTCTTCCTCAGTTATCAGATAGAGAATTTTGTCAATGAATTGATTCATAGTCCTAACATTCTCATCATCATTAGCTTGTTTGGTCAACAAATTCTGGAAGAATATCACCACTTGTTCTCCAATCTCATTATCCTTGGTTATAATATTACCATTTTCCAAACATAATTTTGTTATGAAGTTAGCCTTCCTATTTTTCATGGTTGAAAGATGAAAAAAGGCCGTATTCCTATCACCCTTTTTAATCCATTGAATTTTAGACTTTTGTTTCCAAAATACCTCTTCTCTACACATAAGATTCTTCCAGTCAAAAATTAGATCGTGTTATTCTTTAGAAGTGTCTTCTGAATCATCTCTTTGAGCAATCTGATACTAGATATCTACAAGTTTTCTAGATATGTTTTTATTTTGACAAAAAACATGACCAAAACTATATCTATTCCACCCACATACTTTTTGTTTGATGTGCAGAAGTTTTTTAACCAATTTGAACATAGGAGTACCCTGAATAGGAATTTTCCACCATTGAGCAACCAATTTTTTGAAGTCTTTATGCTTAATCTACATGGCTTAAAAGTGGAAAGGGAAAGGACCACATTGGCTCTAATCTTTCTAGCTTAGGAAGATAGGGCAATGATCAGACATAATTATAGGAAAAGCTTGTAGATGCATATTATGATGATTATCCCAGTTACTAGAAATAAGAATCCTATCTAATTTAACTTGGATCATTTAGTCTCTTTTTCTTCTATTAGACTAGGTAAAATTTTGATTTTATAGCTCCACATCTAGCAATCCCCATGCATTTATAAATTCTACAAAGTCAAACATGCTATGGGAGTAATAAAGAATTCCACCAGATTTCTTAGAAGGATATAAAGGAGTGTTAAAGTCACCAGCCAACATCCATTTAGTTCATGGGGTATTGGTCATGATGCTACTCAAATCAGTCCACAAATTTTGCTTCAAAGCTCTGTTATTTGGGCCATAGATATTGATCAAAGACTAGTTTAAGGAAGGCAAAGAGAAGTTAATAACCTAAAAATACTTTTTAGATGCAACCAGAGAACCCTTAAATAGGCATATCAAGTCTCAAGTCTCAGGCTGTTGATAAAGTCTAAATAACCCTTAGATAACCCTTATACTTTATCAACAACCTCTGAGAAGCTCTCAGGTCTCATGTAACTGTATAAACCCTAATAAAAGCATAATGAAGATAAATTAACCTCAAGAGGAAAATGATTTAGAGAGACGGTTTAGAATTTGATATGTACTTGTTATTAATACCCTATTCTTATGGTCTAGTTTGTTCTATATTTCAAAGAACCTCTGTATGTCTGATTTGATAGTCTAAAGATTGAAAAACCTATAGGGGTTATTGTAATCATGTTTTAATATAAATAAGAATGATCATATCTATATATATATGAGCCTTATGAGTGCATCAAAACTTTGTGTATGCGTATAAAGGAGTGTTATAGATGATTTAAGAAAGATTAATATTCTTCTTAAGATAAAAGGAATTAGATATGAGGATAAGTATCATTAGTCTCTAAGAGACCAATCTAAGTGGATATATAAGAGAGGATAAAAATATATAATAGAGGCCATAAGTAAAGTACTATTAGTTACATGAGTCATTAAGTAATCATTGAACTCAAAGTCAATTTTTTCAAATAAAATTTTAGAAGGGCATGGGATTAGTTTTATGAAGTCATGATAGATTTTTTTGCAAAAATATTCATAACAAAAAATATCATGTGTAACATTTTGCATGTTATATGACCAATTATATTATTCCCAATATCACATGAATTTCACATAGGGTTTTAGTAAATTATATTGTTACCAAGTTGACATATATTTTTTATACTTATCTTGAAAAAAGCAAAATCCAGTAATGGTTTTTTGAATTTGAATTTTTAAATGTTTTCTCAATAGTGGTAGTGACCTCACCAAAAATTATGAAATTAATTGACAAAGCCAAATGTACAATATGTTAAGGATGGTTCAAACATATACATAACATTTGGTTTACTTCAAACATGTGACATTCATTGCTTGAAATATATTTATGATTGTATTTACATGGTCTTAATTGATTTTATTTGTACATTGAGAGACTTTTCTATAAGAAAACATAAATTCTTCTCTTTTCCCTAGAACAATCCCAATATCTGAGTCTTATAAAAAATATAGTGATATTTATAGGCATGTGTTGAGGGTTACTTGGCCTATAAAACACCATGTAATAATTAAACTATATGAGTTGATGTAAGTTAATAGATTTACAAAAATTAAGTTTTTATAAAAATATACCATGGGAAAAGATATCTTTGCAAAAAAATCAATTTGCTTATGATTTTTTTATCTCACTATGACGAGTCCATTATTTGACTCATTATACCTACACATAAAATATGTTATACCTAGTAACCTACCTTTGTCAATTGAGTATTACATGCATCTTAGGACTTATGGACAGTCTAAAAGTAGAAGATATGTACTTATAACCTAGTTTGTTTGTGTTAGTCAACGTTCTCACTTTTACTATTATTTTCTAATATTTGGCATTGTTAGTCCTCAAGTTTTGCATGTACAATAAAGATCATGGAATATAATTTAATGATCAAAGATTTTAGTGAAGCCAAGAAACCATTGGAGATGATATTGGATAAAGAGAAAATCCTATAGTGAATATCTGGAGTTCATTAGTGAAGCTCCATTGTTTATAAGTGATGTTCCACACTTTGACAGTTGAATTCTAAAGTATTCTAGGTGATTTATGAATGAACCATGGAGCTCCTAAACCTATTAGTAGAGCTTAAACATTGATCCAATTCTAGTCTACTATTTTTTTAAAGCATATTTAGTATGCCAAATATGTCTTTTAAAAAATTATGTATACACCTACTTTATATAGGCACTCTATTTATAGTACTTTTATTTTTAGAATATTATAGTCAACACCATTGAATCTGCATGAGTTTTTGTGTTATTAAATACATTGATTTAAAGACAAAATGATGTAACAAGTTAAAAATAATTCTATGCATTTACATTTCCTACCTTTCTAATGTTCCTTCTTGGGATGTGAGAAGTTTTAATACATCACTCCATTTCTACAAATCTATTTTATCAATGTTGTCATCTAGTTACATTATTATACTGTTAGATGTACTATTGGATAGAAGTTAGAAGGTGTTTAAAAATAAAGGAGAATGTTACTACAATAGCATGTAGAGTAAGTATGTGATTATTAACAATAAATGTATCATGATAGTTAGAGATATCAGATCTAGTTCTACATTGTAACTTTTGCATGAATTAATGTAGATTTCAAATTTATAGTAGTTATGATTTGATTTCATCTAGATCTGAGGGAGAGTAAGGACCCACACAACTGAGGAAGAATTAATTTGTGTCTTATTTATGTTTTCCATTTATTTAAACATTGATAATAATTGTATGTTTCAAGCATGAATTGTTAACCTGCATTATTATTTCTATTCATATATGTGTATTTAACTTTTGACTATTTTTCCCATCACTAGTTTCATTTTTGAGAACATTTCATTATCAAGTAAATTCTACTAAAAAATAATAGATTAAGTTTTAAATAGAATTTCATTATCAAGTAAATTAAATTTAATAATTAGATTTAAACACATTCCTTAGATTAAAATCTTTCATTAGAAGAAATTCTATTTAGTTAGATGTTTATTCATAAAGACTATTTCCTTTTAATTATGTGTGTACTTTAAAATTATGTAAGTCTATTTACATCAAGCAAGAAAATAGAATCAATTCCATGTGATTATATTAGAACATTAGAAGTAGATGATCATTCAAAAAAACCCCCAAAACATAACTATTAGCCCATCACCATTACACACTATTTTAGACATTCATTGGACATATGCCTTGGTTTGATATGACATCAACCATGAAGTTAATTAAATGAAGGGATAAAAACACCTATCACTCTAGAATGTTTTTGAGTTCTTAATAATTATCTATGAATCCTCACTATATTTTTTAGTGATTCTTTATACTAAATCAACTACAATTATTGTATAATTATAAATAATTGATTTAAATTAGGACCTTATTTGTGTGCCAAAATTGACATAAAATGAGATAAAGTGAAGAAGAATGAACATGAGAATGGGTACATCTTGAATTGGAGAATACTAAAATAAGGGATTTATATGTTTAATTGTACTTCAGATAGACTTAAGGGAATCGTAGGTGCTCTAAACACCTAAAATTATGGAATGTGGATTAATGGTAAAGCATTCCACTTCATTGTTGATAATAGAAGTAAAAAAAAAAATCATTTCTCATTAATTAGTTTCACAATCTAATAATAAAATCCAAAAGGTTTTAAAATATAAAAACATAATAGAATGTTAGGTGAATTCCACATAGGGACATCTAAAACATCAATAACACATAGATTAACATATGAAGATGCATAACATTTCTATAGTACCATACAACCATATAATAAAATACATCATTTAATATGTGAGCTAATCATCAACTAGTCATCCTCTCTTTACCTTCATAAAATAAGACCCTCCCAAGGATGCCCTTATGGTATATGGAGATCCTTCAAATGCCTTAGATTGCTCTAAGGTATGACTGTAAATCCTATCCTCACAACTTGCTTGCAACTAAACCTATTATTATTATTATTATTAATTTAATATAAAATACATATAACTGACTTAAGAAATTAGTTTTAAAATAAAATAGAAAAACATTTAAATATGCACTTACTAGAATCTCATGGTCCCGATAAATCTTTTTTTGATGCTCAATTGGGTCAGTGGAAAGTTGAATTCCATGAACATGCATCTGAAATGAGGAAGAAACAAGAGTAGTTTCCTTACTAATCATCTGAATGGGACTATTAGATGTCATTGGGTAACACTGCATACATGATACATTCACATAAGTTATATTTTTCAAGGAAGTATAGAGTAGAATTATTTTAAAAAAAAACTATTTTGTAATTGAAAATTATAATTTAATATGTACCTCTATGAGGGATTGTGCAAATGACATTGTTTTAGTAATGCCAATGTTAGTCTCCACTCATAGTGATTGATGAGTGTCTACTCAAGACATAAACTAAACAAACAACATCTCACATAGTTTTATATAAATTATCAAAGATATATGGAAATTTGTTATCCTTTATTAAACCAAGAGTGTAAGTTTATATCAAAATTTTACCTCTATATAATTAAAAGGTTTCATGCTAACATAGGAAAATGTCATAGTGGAAGGACCAACAACTATTTCCACATGCAGTGATTGAGGATTGTCTACTGGAGACATCAGCTAATCAAACAAGGTCTCGCTTAGTTTTATATAAAGTATTAAAGATATATGGCAATTTTTTCTCCTGTATTAAACCTAGAGTGTAAAATTAAATAAATATTTTAAATCTATATAAGTAAAAGGTATCTACTAACATAGGTAGATGCAGTAGTGAATGGGATAGTACCTAACTCTATATATGTAAACATTAGTTATGTAAAATCTAATCTTGCAAATGTTGATTATGACAATAAAGTAATTGTCTCCTCTTGGAACATAGAAAATTACATATATATTATTAATTTTCTATTAAAATTAGTTGTTATATTTTAAATTTGTAAATAGAGATTAAATTGGACATGACATTTATATAAAAAATACATGCATCCATGTAGTGGCTAATGACTAAACACTAAATATGCATGAAAAAATATCTTTACTTAAAATTGTATCATCCAACCCCTCTAAACCACAAAAACCATCATCATCATCATCACCATCAGGTCTAGTACATATATATCAAAAATATATATAGGGATGGGCTTGATTAAACACATTAGATGGAATATATCTAGCATCCATGACTGAAATCCTACTTGTATGTTGAACAAGTGTATCAATAAGTACATTAACCACATTTAGAATGTCTATCTCAACAACCTCCTTCACCATATGGGGGATCTTTAAATGAAATTTATTTTTGGTAGGGATCCTTACAATTCCATTCACTAAATGACATGCCTCTAGTTGATCATGTGTAAAGACATTTCCTCAACACTAAAACTCACCATAATCAAAATAATTTAGAATCTCATTTAGGATTAACTCATAGTAAAATTTTATCAAAAAATATAATGGGATCTCATGGTTGTTTCACAATGCATAATCAAATACCATCCAGCATCAATCCCCCAAATTAACTTTAATCAAATTATATTGGTACCTATTGATTGGGAACTATTTAATAGTTAATGGAAATGGTGCATTAATGGTTGGTTCAATGAATAACACACAAATGGATGGTTTATGTATTTCTTTGTTTTGTCTTGATATGCTTAAATTTTTTAGCATACTAAGATATAAAATTATATTGATATCATACCCATATATCAATTAGACTCATTATCAAGTCAACTTAATCCAATATTGAATCTAGGTTATTGGCTAGATATGTGTGGTGGGTATTAATGGATGTGGTATCGCTTAGTATCTTTATTACTAGTTCAAATTTTTTTAAAAAATTATACAATTTATCAATATGGATCCTCTTAGATTTGTAGGGGTTGTTTTAGAATTGTAGGATGGTTAGGTGGAGGAATATGAGGGTTAGGGGGAGGGTTAGCAAGAGATTTAGAAGGGATAGGTGGAGGGTTAGCTAGAGGATTAGGAGAATTAGGTATAGGGTTATCTAAAGTATTAGTAGGGTCAGGTGGAGGATTAGAAGGATGGTTATGGTCTCTTGATGTGTATTGGTGTATTTCAAATACATAAATTAAAAATTAAATAATGTAAAAAAAATTGATAAAATAAAAGATTAGTAGGTGTATTTTTATGACTTAACTCATCTACATGACATCATTGTCAATTTAAAGACATTTTGAGCTTTCCAATGAATTTATTGCATGTTTTGATGTCTTTGGAAGAGAAAATCTATCATGAAGTAGTACTTCTGAGTTATAAAAATGTGAAATGGAAGATTTCAACCATGCTTTAAAGAAAAAAACACACATGTAATGTGTATGTGTTATATTAATGTGCACACATTATCGTAATGCATATGCATTTTCATAATGCATACAAATTATCATAATTCATATGCATTACCCCATATTATGTACATGTTATCACATAATGCATTTGTGTTATGGCTTCATATTTTCCAAGCCATAATTTGAATAACACGTAAACATTATTCACATAATGCACATGTATTATGTGAGTAATGCACATGTACTATATGGTATGTTCATATAATTATCCCCAAAATCCATGTAAATACCTATATATTACCTTCTTAATTAAACCTTATTCATAAAATATTCATATCCATGAATTATCACCTTCCTTACTTTATACTTGTTCTCTACTTCAAGGAACCATTATTATCCTCATAATTATATTTTCTCCAATATCTACTGGTGTAAATTCTATAATTTATTCTTCTCTCTTAGATTGAAATAAATTCACTCTTGGGTGATCCTCTTTACTCCTTTCTTGATCATGATATTTTGGAAACTGAAATGCTTCCTCTCTAAAATATTTTGGAAATTGAAACTGAAACTTGTGGTAATATAGAAAGCATCCTCTAGCACCATCATAGTCTTGTCCTCTCTAAAATAATTTTCCTCTTTACTAATACTTAAATTGTTATCTATTGATTTCTTTCCCATTTTAATGACATGATTATTCTCTTATAGTGGGATTAAATGCATGTCTAGTGTTATTCAACCCACCTCATCTAGTTATTAGCATTAATTTTCCTCTTCTTATCCTTATACCAAATGTTATTTTAAAATTATATATATTTTATTTTTATTTTTTATTCAAAGCTAATCGATAATCCTCCTCCATGTAGAGTATTCTATGCATTCTCAATTCATCTTGAATAAAAAAATTCAAACCATTTACAGACATTGAAACCATCTATTTTTATATTTCATCATGATCCACTCATGTGGAAAGCTTGTAAAACTATTATATATAGTATTATTTATTATGATACTTTTTCTTTAAAATTTTATAATCTTATATATAGGTTTTGTCCATAATCCATAGGAAAAATTTCTCCCTTATCTTATTCTCCATCATTTTCCATGTGTTGATATTCTATATACCCTTTCTCAGTATCTCTTTGTAATTAAACAATTGAACTTTGATGATTTTATTCATGAAAATAGAATAGAATACATACACTATGATTCTATAGGAAATAAGAGGGATATCCAAAATACCTGGGAAGAGACTGATCAATAACTAAAAATAATGAAACATTTCTAGCTGATTTAAATATACTAATCATCTACGCTAACATTCCACACTTATTACATTATTTTGACAAATTTCCCCCCTAAATAGCTCAAATTTCACGTTTCCAAGTGATTTATTGAGTATATCAACTATTTGTGCATCTGTTGGGCAGTATTGGAGCTAGATGTGGTGGTTTAAGACTTGTTCTTGAATGTAGTGACATTCATCCTCAATTTGATAGATTATTTCATGAAAAATAAGATTATTTAGAAGCTTTAACACACCTTGATTATCGTAATAAATCATAGGTGGATTCTCTTCACTAATACCCATATTATCTAGAACACAACATAACAATATCAACTCACACATAGCTATATTTGCGGTATGATACTCTACCTTAGTAGATGAGTGGGAAATAATAGTTTGCTTCTTACTAATCCACAATATTGGTCCAAATATGACGTGAAATATGTATCCTTAAGTTGAATTTCTATCATGAATAGATCTGATGTAGTTTGAGTTAGTGTATCCCTATAACAAGAATTCAGTATTATCATTGTATTCTAGACCATACTCAAGTGTACCTTGAACATATTTCGAAACATTCTTTGCTATAACCTAGTGACATTTCCTTGGCTCTTGCATAAATCTAAAGAGATAGATGACAATAAAACATATGTTTAGTCTAGTGTAGGTCAAGTAGATGAGACTCCTAATGAGTTTTTTTTAAAGAGTTGCATCTACTTGAGGTGAGTCCTACAATTGACATAGTTGTAAACCTTTCTCCATTGGTGTTGAAAGAGGTTTACAATTTGACATTATATACTTTTCTAGGAGTGTCTTACAATATTTTATCTTTGATATAAAAATGTGATTCTATTTATGCCATATCTTCAAGCCAAGATATTAATAGAATAGCTTCAAATCAATCATGTCAAAGGATTTTTTGAGGCCATTCTTCACAATATCAACTTAATCTTCTGAGCTTCCAATGATCACAAGATCAGCTATAGATAAAACAAGAATGATGATTTATGTCCCTACCTTTTTTATATACAATTTAGAATCCTAGTGTCTATGATTGAAACCATGCTATAAAAGGTGATGATCTATCTTGTTGTACCATGCCTTAGGAGCTTGTTTCAGTCCATACAGTGATCTAATGAGATGACATACCTTTTTAGGATGTTATTCATCAACAAATCCTTTGAATTAGATCATGAAAACTTCTTATTTGAGATCACCATTTAAGAAATCACTTTTTATGTTCATATACTAATGTTTCCATCCATTCTATGTTGCCATTGAAAAAACAACTCTGATGATCTTGATCTTCATATTGGGTACAAAGGAATATTCATATCCAATGCTTTCTTTCTGAGCATATCCTTTTGTTACAAGTCATGTTTTGTGATTATTAATGGATATGTTTGTCCTGTATTTAGTTTAAAAACCCATTTGTAGCCTATGGGTTTATTTTCTATGGGCAGATCGATAAGTTCATAAGTCCAATTTTTCATACATGAGTCATATTCAACGTCCATGGTTTTCTTCCACTGAGGTTGAATTATTGCTTCTCATACATTATCAAGTTCATAGCTATCAACTACCATACTCATGAGTCCAAAATTTACCTCATTCATTGCTTGAGTCTTCATTTAAGATTTAAATGATGTATTCTTAGGATTTTTCACATAGGAGTCTTTTATGGTGATTAATATGCACTTTGGATGATAACTTTATTACTCATGTGAAGTGCTACTTTGTTTATGTGAAGAACCAACATCTTATAAATCTCCAAGATCAACATATATATCCCTTTCTAGATCATCTTCTATATGAGAAGTCTCCACATCATCTTAATAAGAGGGTAATAGGTGAGAGGTGGTTGGGGTTGATTATTATTTTTGCATCACTAAGTCAAAGGATGACTCATCAAAAATAAAGTCTCTACTTTCATATATTGTCTTCATCTCAGGATCTTTGAGATGATATACTTATGAGGTTATGTTATAGCCTAATAAGATGCATGGGAATATTTTTTGCTCATGCTTCTTCCTCTTATAAGCTTGTACATGCATATATGTTGTGTAATCGAATACTCATAGATGATAAATTAATATAATTTTACCCCTCCATACCTTTTTTGGTGTTTTGTCATTTAGAATCTTTGTTGGTGCCCTATTGAGAATATAAATAGCTGTCTAAACTACTTATGCCTAATATTGTTTCTCTAGCTTTATTGTTGATAACATATAGTGAGTTATTTCTATTATTTACTAATTACATTACTCAATAATGCCATTATGGTTGTGTGTGTAGGGTAAATTAAAATTTATTTTGATGATTTATTGGTTTAGGAATGCCAAGAACTTATTTATTGTGAATTCTCTCCTTGATCTGAGTCGAGAAGAAGAACAGGTTATCCGATCTCCATCACAACACACTGATAGAAGAACTAGAAATAATGAAAGGCCTCAGTCTTCTACTTTATGAGAAAAACCCATGTCCTTTGAGATTAGTCATCCATAAATATTATTAAGTACTTGTATCTAAAAAATGAAGCATATAATGATCTATTTAGATTGGTATGAAAAACCTCCAAACATCTTTTTACATGAAAGGTGTTTAGCTTCAATAGATCCATCTTGTGTTGATCTGCATGACATCTAGGGAAAATGGACAGGGAATCGAATAACTTGGGAAGTTCATATACCATCCCTTTTTAACTTAGCTGGTATAAAGATCAAATATATAGGTGACCATAATGGTAATACCAAAGAGTAGTAGATTATATCATAGAGGCAAATAGAGATACTATAGAAGATCAAACAACATCTAAATAAAATAATTTATCTCTCAAAAAATATATATCAAGAATTGTACCTTTTCATGAGATTAGGAAGGATTTTATGCCATTATCAATAAGAAATTCTACCTTCAAATGATGATTCAAAAGCTGACTGATTGATAAGAGGTAGGATGTCAATCCAAGAACATATAATACCTTTAAGAGTGTAATTTTTTATGTTCTAATAGGAATGGTGACCTGGCCTATTCTTTCTACAACATTTTCTTTATCATCAGTGATCCTAACCCAGTATCCAGTAGGTTGGTCTGTTAGTGATCAAATAACTTCTTATCTCCTGACATGTGTTTAGTGGTACCTGAGTGTATCAACTAGATATTCCTCAAGGGTTTCAAGGTTTGGTATAATAACACTATGTTCTTATGGGTTCTATAATTATCTTCTTTTGGTGTCTCCTCATCAGACATATGATCTTGTTGAGCTATGAGATGTCCCTTTTACTTTGATTGGCATTGACATCTTTTCAATTTATAAGAATCATCACACCTTGATGTGTTTTATTTACTAGAAGACCCTTGCTTTAGGCCATTATACCAATAATTAATTATGTCATGAGTGTCAGTTTGATAGATGTGACACCACCTCTTCAAATTTTATGATTTTTGATGTTGTGGAGATTGATGTTGCTATTGTTTTTTTGTTTTATTCTACAAGGTCCCTTATGAGACTTCTAAAATCATTTTTTCTTCAGATAGGAGCTTTATCTTGTAACTCATCCTAGAATGAGTTAATAGCTTCTTCCTACTGAAACAAGTTCATGAGTTCTTCAAATGACATTATCTATTTGTAGATGTTCAATATTGGGATGAACACTATGAATTGGGAAGGGAGATCTCCCAAGGTAATCTAGATAAATATTTGGTCATCTACCATCCTAGTGAGTTCTAACAATTATATTTGTAGCTTATCCACCAAACATAAGAATTCCTTAAATTTCTTGTTAGACTCCATAGAAAGTGTGTGAAGTTTTAGTTGTTGATGGAGGATCTTAGTCTTACTTTTTTCCTCATAGATGGTCACTAATTTATCACATGCTATATTTTTTTATCTACATCCTTTACATGAAATTTCATATCATAAGTGATGCTTAACACAATCCACATAAAGGATTTAGCATTAACCATTTCATATTTTATGAGCACATTAGGATTAGTAAGAAACTACATAATACATATCATCATGCCTAGTCCTTCAAATTGAAGGATGGTGTGGATATTCATTTACCAGGTAACATAGTTCAACCCTTTGAGAAGTTGGGCATCTAACAAAAGTAATTTTGGAGTAGACATTGTAAAGAAAAAAAATTATTTTATTACTATGATACAAAATTACAAGTCTTTTCACTCATTGTTGTTAGAATCAAACTTGGAAATGAGCACAAAAATTATGTGATGAGAGATGGGGATGCTTCTTGGGGTGTTCAATATCATCTTCATAATCTACATTATAACCAGCTTTGAGTTCTACTCATATTCTTATTTCTTGACAACACACATCAAATAATAAATATTCTATAAGTCCCTTTCAAATTTTCTAGTCAAACTGAAGGTTCTTGCTATCATGGAGGGCTTTTAGCAAGGAAAAGTAGAAATTATAGCTCCCCTAAATGACATGATAGGTTTTCATGACTTGCAAGTCTCCTTGGTGTCTTTTAGTGGTCTTGATAATATCCTTCATGTTATACATATGATGTGGTCTCCACATAGTTCATTATTCTATGTTGTACCTTCGTGATTTATTTCTTACCTTGATAGATGATAAATGTTTTCATCATCTTCTCTCCACATCTACTTGGCATTATACTCAGAATAGAGATGTGTCACTGTACTTTCTCCTAGGTAACTTCCACAGTTTAGCTTTAGGCCTTGACTACCTTTTGTATAGGTTTTCCTCTTATTTACCACTCATGTAGGCTTATTTAAATATTGATATAGATTGCTCAATAAAAATTTAAAAAAATCTTATTGAAAAAAATTACATATAATTAACTCTATAATAGCGTTATTTATTTGTATTTATATGGAATACTTTACACTACAACTTGATGAAGATAAAGGTTGGATTTATACTACATCATTAGACTTTTACTGTCTCATGGTCAATATTTCAATAGCTATTTCCAATATTGCTACATCGATCTAATTTCTCTAAGATCATCTATAGGCTGAAAACATTGATCAACAACTTTGGATGTTGATTGTTGAACCTTTCTATAAATCATCACTTCTGATTATCTCTATCATGACACTACATAGGTTACAAGTCTACTTAGTCTCTTGCATCATCCTAGGCTTCTGATATTGTACTTCTACTACACATTGATTAGGATTCATGAACTCTTCCAATTTGATGGTGGTCACAAATTTTGACCAAACTTAAGGAATGCTCAAGATATATGCTTGGCTATTAACAGGCCTACTTCACTGTATATAGATGCACATGAGTAAATAAGCTTTGATACTAGATTGTAATCAAACCATTGAACATTGATGATTTTATTCATGAAAATAGAGTATAATGTATAAACTATAATGCTAGATAAAATAGGAGGGAGATTCAAAATATCTACCAATAGCCTGATCAATAAGTAAAAATAATGAAATAGTTCTAATTGATTTAACTATTCTAATCATCTACACTAACTCTCTTTCTTTAGGTTATCCTAATAAATCATTGCATGACCCTTAAATTTTCTTCATAAAAAAATTACTTTCTTGTCCTCCTAGTGCATTACATTAAAAAAACATCTCCATGTTGTTCATTTAATCTATAAACTCTTCTATTTTTAAACTACGTCCATAATCTAAAACATCAATATTAATTCCTTCATTTTAAATCCTTAACCATCCTCTCTATTACTTATGGTACTTATTTGTAATCTTATTCTAGCTGAACTTCATCTTCAAGATCTATTTATTAATTTTTGTTTACTTCATCTATATTTTTTCTTTAATTTGTAACAACCATAGTTATTTTTCCACTTGCCTATGCATTTCTTGTATAATAATATTTATCTATGCAATTAATCCTCATCTCACCATCTCTTACACCTTTTATTCAATAAAAAAAATTCTCCAAAAATATAATTTATAAAACCCAATACAAAATCACAAAGATATTACATCCAAGATTCTAATTTACTCTAATATCAAATGATGAAAACACAGACTAGCTAAGCCAAAATATCAATAGTCATAAACTTAAAATTTTCTTGAAATAAAGCTTCTCTATTGATTCACATTGAATGAATAAAATATTTATGTAAAAGCATTTAAATAAAGCTCAAATAAAAATTAGAGATAACATGGATATTTAATAAATTTAAATTAATCAATAAATTAATCAAAATCTACCTAGAACACCTAAATCTAACCCATACAATTTTAATAAAATTTCAAATTTTAGTAACTTTTGTCTTTTAGTAATTTTTAAGTCACTAATTTTTGTAAGTTATGCATCCAAGTTTGGATGTGACTAGAAAAATCCACATATCCTCTAACTATTAAATATAAAAAAATGAATGAATTATAACTGAAGTTCATGTTTGATTACACAGATATCAAATTTGTAATATTTATAAGTTCCCCAAAAAATAGTAATAAGTAATTTTAGACACTCAGATCACTTATAACCCTGTAAACATATCAAAAATGAGTCTAACTGTATAAAAACATTAGTATCATATTTGATACTATAATTTTCACACAAGTGATAACTCAAATGAAGTTAGGGATCAAAAGTTATGGACTATGAAAGTGTGGTCTCCAAAAATTTAGTTTATGCATATTTTTTCTATGAAACTCTTGTTATTTTATAAATATCTATTTTAATGTATATTTTCACCGTGGTTATAATTTAGTTTATGGTTGTCTTATTAGTGATCTTGATTATTTTTATAATTTTGAACTATTTTCACTTTCTCACAGTTATTCTTTATTGATAATGAATTTTTTTGCTTCTCATACAATTTTTATTTTTTCTCATATTCACATGGATAATGGTGAATAACAACCATAATTTACACTTGTGACTATATGAACAAGGAATAAATTTATAAATATTAATGTGTCCAATTTACCACACAACCAACTATGCATAAGGTGATTCTCATCACTAATCCATTAAATGCCTAATACGAATGTATAGTGTTGAAGCTCCTACTCTTCCACTCTTTTGACTCAAAAATCCATAATAGAATCAAATAAAAGCATATAAAATCATGTAATATTAATTATGTAAATAATATTATAGCCTACTTATAATTTCCAATTTATTTCACAAAATAAAATTCCTCACATTTCTTTATGTTACGAAGTGATATAAATAAATGCATGACAATCAAGTTCTTGTTCTCACAACCATTAGCATAACTATTTTTAATGGTGATCTAATGCTTAAGAATAAATGGATGCATTAAATAAATAATTAATCAAATAATATTAAATAATTTAATTAACATATCCAATCTTTATTAATACTTAACCATCGGCCTAATCTAAGGTAAGTCAATGCAGGGAGTTACATAATTCCCCATCAGGGAATTTCATCCCTGAATGTTTTCTGTCACAGGAAGCATGTGCTTATATTGAATCCATATACAATCTAGTATTAGTGGAGTATATATATTAAGGACATGAATATAAAATTACTAGTACATGTGATCATAATAATAAAACAAATGTATTAAAATTTTAGAAGGGTTATTAGCTTCTCACAATCACATATTCCAAAAAAACTTGAAAAGTTACCATGAATGGAATACACATCATAAGAGACATTATCGTAATATCGACTGTTATCATACCAAGTGATTAATCAAAAAAAATATTATAACATTTAGGGATAAGAATAGTAAGAAACATCAATTTATGGATGTAAAACATACATATCATCAAATAACCTACCTAAAAATATAAAGGCATAAATACCTTCAAAAACCTTGATTATAAATACTAAGGTATATTTATCATTAACAAACATGAATTTAAACACCAAACCATAAATAATAATTACACCTAGTTTTAAATATCATGGAATTTATATCACTAAAAATCGTAGCTAAAAATACCAAAGATTATATATAATGATAAAAATAATCTATAAATATAAAATAAAATATATAACTAGCATAGGTGATAGATTGAATGATTAATTTGATGGTATAAAATATTGAAAATGAATTACAAAGACTTATCCCTCTCTCACAACACCTTGGAAAAGGCCACCAACATTTAGTGCACACATGAAAATATTCATTATCATGTCATCAATGCATATAGTTTTACATTAAGAGTGACCAAAAGCTAATTTTTTTTGAAGTATTCTCTAGTTGAAATGAATGAAAAATATTAAAAATTATCCATACTTCCTCTCCTTCACACATAAAAGTAGTACAAAAGGACAAAAAAAGATTCATTTCAAATAAGAATAATCATATCAATATAAATTATTACAACAAATTATCTATATATATTCTATTTTTTCTCCTTTGTACATGAAATAAGTACACAAGAATGAATATAAATTAAGTAAAAACTTAGCAGACTAGGGAAATGATGGTAATGAAATAAAAATCCATAAAAATGGGAAATTTCATAATTATCTCATAAATTAAACATTCAAAAATAGAAATATAATTAAAACTCCATCTCACACCTATGTAATTTCATCCATTAAAATACCATAAAGCAATCATGCATCATTTAAATAAAAAAATTTCATAGTGAAAACATATACATCGCAAAATTTAAGAAATCAATTTTTGCATTGTTGTCTTATACTATGTTATAGTGGTTGGATTAGTAAATTACAGTTCATAGCGACTTATTTAGCCACATTAATATTATCATGCATGACTTCATAAAAAATATTATAGAATCACAAAGAGCAATAATATATGGAATATCTACCCAAAAAAAATATCATGCACAATCAATTTATGATTGATTGACTCATCAACATATCACCACATAATCAATAAATTTTTCTGACATTAAGGATAAGCATACAAATGTACAAATTAATAGTTTTAGCCTATTAAAATAAATCATAGTCATACATGAAGCAACATACACATAAAAATTTACTCAAATCGACATATATCATTGTGAAAACAATGTTAGTTTGTAACCCAACAATGAAAAACATTCATAATAGTAGTAGAGATACACATAAGCAATAATTCCCAAATACATAAATTCATTTCTATTGATTATAAGTTAATATTTAAATTTATTTGATTAAAATTTTCACACATTTATTTTCATAGAGGTTGTGTTTTTATTTATTAACCATATATAAAAATACAAGGTTTGTTATTAAACTTTAGTTTCTAGCAAGGCCATATCTCACAAGAGCATCAACCAAGTTTCACTCAACAAAGTAAATAAGTGTATGGTAATTAAATTAAGCCACAAATTCACATATTTACATCAAAAATACTTTCACCATGCCAAATACATAAATTTATCCAATCTAAAATCCATTAGGTTATATAGTTTTCATCACAAGAGGTGTAATCACTAGCATGCAATTAAGGAGAAATTTACCCTTATTCATCATAATAACACCACCTCATAAAAACACTACATGCGAGTAGTTTATTATCAACGAGAATATTTTCATTCATTGTCTAAAGTTTTGAATATTTTCCCTTCCCATGTGAGTTGTGGTGAAAAGGTTAATTATTCCATCAATAGATGATGGTAGGTCACACATTCTAAAGCTTCTAGAAAACACTAAAGTGATTTATCCTTTTACAACTTAGGGTCACATAGACTCTTAGATGGCTGAAAAACATATTTCATATAAATCCATCATACAATTTTTTCATGTTCTATCATGTGTCACTCAAATTAATACCAATTTATATTCTTATTATAAGATTATAATTGAAAACTATCAAACTCATGTGCTACCAAGTCTCTATGATATCATTACATAACTATCAATTTATTTTATTTATTTAGTTTCAAATGTAATTTTATATTTATCATGTGGGTATTGCGATATGAATTAAAAAAATTTATATTCCTCATACTAAACTTTTTATGTTATACAAGGTTCATCCTTAAGTCACTTCCATTATGAAAATAAAGGACATTATAAATTAACACTTCTTGGTAGTTGTCACAACTAGGAAGTGATATATATTGGATAAGTATAATAGTGAAACACAACATTCAATGCTAGTTTATCCATCTATATATTTTGATTGGAAATTTTGATTCTCCTCAGACCAATTCCATTTTTATCTTGTGACATTTTTGTTTCCTCATGACAACATTTATTCATGTAATACTTAAATATCTTATCCAATGTAATATCTCAAAAAAAATTTATTGAAACCACACTAGAACAATTTTATATGAATAATCACTAAATTTTCCATTATGAATCACATAAATAGATATCAAATGTTTTTAAGATGGCCATTGTAAATTTATCAAAATATTAATAATATTCACATTTGCTAAACTTAATGTAAACTATACATGGCTAACTTTGCAATGCTCAACTTATCACATATAATTTTAGCTTAGGATTCAATAATATTAGACCTCATTCTAATACCAATGTGATGTAACCATTTATTCTAATCCAAAACAAACCATTTTTATTTTTATTTTAATTAACATTAGTTCACTTTTAAGAAGCGTATTTGATCATAGATCAACATATTAATCATCATATATTTCACACTAACACACAATTAAATTTTTTCAATTTCATCAATAACTAATCCTATAAAATTAATGTTTATGAGTTACATAGTCTAAATTTGTTTTGAGGACTTTCCAGGTGACAATCATGGTATCTAAAGGTTATGGGATTTTGAGAAAAAACTTATCTAAATATTCCATAAACCTATAAAATCCCATATGATCATATTTATAACTTCCTAAGTGTTGAATTAGAATTTTATTTCCTCCAATAATCAATATGCTTAAACATCAACTTATACTATCTAGCACATGCATAACAATGGCTCATGTAATTCTACGAAAACCTAGAGCATGACTTTTTATAATAGTGTTTCTAACTAACATAAATACATAACCTTATTTAACATCTAACTTAACTATTATCCTAAAATTTATTATATTTAACACATGTTCATATGATCACTATATAAAGCTATCAAAATTCACAAAGATCTTGACTACGTTAAAAATTAATACCTAATTACATTTCATATAATATTAGTTTTGTTCACATTAAATATTAACATAGTTAATATATTAAGACACGTGATTATATTTTCTTATAATATCCATGTGTCCACTATTCCTTGAAAAGGGTCACTTGACATGTTTACTATATTATACATTTCTATGGAATCACATATTAATATTCATATGATTAAATGGAATAGATAAAAAACATTTTACATAATATATGTAGACTACCTCATCCAAATATTATGGACATGATCCAAAACTAAACCCTGACATATATTATAATATTTTTTCTATCTTATATAAATAACATGGAGTTTAAAATGAATCTATCATGATGTTCGAGTTGAATGCATAATTAGTCAACTATGCTTGAATGAAAAGAAAACATATATTAAGGTAACATATATATGGATAATGGAAGAATCCAAACTAATTAATATAAAATACTCATCATGGGTTTCATACAAGGCATTGGTGTCACATTCGAGGTAGAAGGACTAGTGCATACCTCACATTCCAATGATAACTATAATTTACAAATGTGATAATATTAATTCACATCTCTAAAACACATTGGATATACTCATAGTCCCATTGTAAAATACTATGAGTATTTGTGGCCTCCAAATAATTATAATTATTACATAGCCATAATATGATTTCATTGATGACTTCATTTAAATTTAATAAATCACTTGTATATCCACATAAATCATGCATAATAATTGATTACACATCTGTAAGTGGCCAAATTAGAGATCACTAAAAAAATTCAAATGGGTTACAATGAAATCTAAAATTTAATATATATGTGCCTCAATCAACTCATAAGCTAGTCAAAAAATACAATATATGTACATGAGAATAGTAAAAGTACGACCACTACATGTCTTCATAGCTAATTTGATATGTCCTAAAACATATTTTTTTCTAAATCTACTTTACAAAGGTTTTCTCTTTTCACATGACCCTTAAAACTATAGTTTATAGTGACTATAACCTCAATTTAATAATATATTATAAGGAAACTATAATTCATAACAAAATAGTAGATTACATAGTTTACAATATTCAATTATGAGTAAGCTCATGGTGGTTTAAGAGGTCTCACCATAGAGGCCTACACTAGTGAAAATGAGTGAATGTCATTTACATGGTTATGATTATCAAAATCAAGTCCTTGCAGAGAAAATAAATTCATAGAGTCACAACACAAAATAATATAAAATGGGATATTAGTCAGTTACTCATGAATTATGTGATATTTCTAAGCGACACAATCCTAGTTTCCTATTTCACTTAGACCAAAGCTCAATCATGTGAAATAAATCTCTTTGGTGAAGTTTAATATAAGAGTAGGAAGGCAAAATTAAATTTAATATATAAAATAAAATTATTATCCTTAATACCACTAATAAGTTTTATAGTATACATCGACATTTGTGATCTATCACTATCATATAAGTTAGGTATTATCCATGTAATAATGGTGTTTTGAACCAACACAACTTGTGACTGTGAACTTGTAAAAGAGATGCAATCTTTGATTATAATATATTATGACTATGAATTTGACAAAGATAAATAACTCATGTTAAATATTTTAACTAATGGGACCAACCCTAATTAATACTTAACAATGGGTCTTGGCCAAGGTTTTGTCAAGTGTGGTGTTACATACTTCCCCTTTTAAGAAACATCATCCCTAATGTTTTTTTCTAATTAAAAGAAGCATGCACTTTAGTTATGTCCATATAAAATAGACAATTAGTTTCATCTAAATATCAATAACATCATTATAACATTACTCATGATTTTTTTTATAATAATGAAAAAAACATGTAAATTAAACAAGGATTAACAGCTTCTCAAAATCATAAATTCCAAATAAATATGTAAAAGTTACCACTAATAGAATACATACTATAAGTGAATCACTTTAAATACATATAAATAAGGTAGTGATAAGGATCACTTGGCATTCTAAGTTATACATAAAAAAAATGTTTGCACTAGCATATAAAAAAACATGGATTAAAACATTAAGTCATGGACATAGAATAAATATATCATCCAAAAACTTAACTCAAAATATCAAATCATATATATCATTATCAAACCTAAGATGAAATATCAAGGAATATATATCACCAATTTATCAAACCTTAAAACCAAGGGCAAACCCAAATTTAAACATCAAATCATAGATATTATTATTAAGTTCAGATTGAAATATCAAGGCATATAGAAAAATAATAATCATGGTAAGAAATATATAAGAATAAATATAATTATAAAACCTATATATATGTGATAACAACTAACATTAGTTTATTGGTAAAAACTAGCCATAATTAGTGATAGATGGAATTGATAATGAGTTTTTATAAAATCTTGAAACACTAGTCTAAAGACTTATCTCCCTTCCGAAACTCCCTATCAAAGGCTTATAACATCTAGTGCACTTTGGAAAAGATTAGTTATAATCTATTATATGTACAAACACATAAAACAAGAGAGATAAAATAATAATAATAATAATAATAATAATAATAATAATAATAATAATAATAATAATAATAATAATAATAATAATAATAATAATAGGTACTCTATCATATAGTAAGGGGAAACCTGAGTTCTTGGATATTAATCTTAATTATTCTTCATGCATAAAATAAGTACACAAAAAGGAACATTCTACATCTAAAATAATAAGAATCATATCAATATAAATTCCAAGAATAAATTAATCAAATATAATAATTTATTTGCATTAACACATGAAAGCAACACACAAAGAAGAATATAAATTAAGAAAAACATCTACCACACATTTTAAATTGTGTTAATGAAATTAAAAATCCATCACACAGAAACTTTAGGAATTAAATCATATAAAAAACTTGCAAGGGTAAATATAAGTGAACATGCATATCACACATGGGTAATTGCATCATTTAAATGTAGTAAATAAATATCAAACATTTAACATCCCCATGGTTAAATTACAATAATAAATTGTTATATTCGTGTCTCCTTGTATACTAGAGTTAGTGGATCAACCAATCAAGCTTCATAACTACTCATTTAGCCACATATTATCATGTATGATTTCAAAATAATTTAGTTTTAAATAAACAAAAAAAACAACATATATAATATCCACTGATATAATTTATCATGAAAAATAAATTAATAGCAAAATGTCTCATCATGAACTATTTTCATCATCAATATAAACTATCACATAATCAAGAGCATAATCCACATGTGCAATCAAGATAAATTATCATTGATGAATGGAGTCAAAAAATTATACAAAGAGAAACATACTCACCTACATCATGGAAAAAACCATGTTCTTTCATATCGCAAAAATGGAAAAACATTCATAATATCATTAGAGATAAATTCAAACAATCAATGCCTAATCTTTAGGGCAATGAAATCACACAAAAAGTTTCATTCATTCTCTACCAATAAATATATAATTGTGTTTGCATCAAGGTGTCACATAATTCAATATTATACCACAATAGGTTTTTTGTAATTTATCTAGACATGTTATAAGTTTTACTTAAAGGGATTAACTTAAGATGTGTCAATGTCAAATAAGAACACTCTTGATTATTAATATTATATTTTATTCCATGTCATGTTAAATATAATTTACCAAGAACACATCTATAATTCTAAATATGATTTACCAATCATCAACCAATCCTTATGGTAATTTAATCCGCATAGAAATGTCATACTTAGATGCTCAACCAAGGGTTATATAATTGGTTTCCACAAAAAGAGTTAATACTTATGATAACATAGCTACACATAGTGTTATAATTCACTAACATCAATGTAAAATAAAAGGAGCCAAATAAATGTTGGATTCTAATTTATTTTTAGGTTTGAATGGAAAAATTAAATGATGAAGGATTATTTTTACCACAATCAAGGTTCTTATTTTTATCACAAAAAAACTATTTACATTACATTTAAAAATTAATGGGGAAGTGGAATGGGAAGAGGACATTAAAAAAATTCATATTCCATATCTAAATAACTTTAAAAAGTAAAAAATTAGAAGAGTAGGGTAATGAAAATCATACAACACCTTTTGATTTTCTTCATATGAAATTTCATCATGACAAGAGAATTAACTTGGCAAATCCATCAAGAATTAGGTTTTCTCATCCAAAAATAAAATTAATTAAATCACACATATCATCTAACTAAGGATAAAGTTCACACATTCTCACAATAATACATGTCCCATAATAAAAGTACAAATAGGGATGGTTCACAATTCCAAGCAAAGATCTACATTTTTTAGATTGAAATTTCCACACCTTCATCTCCCTATATATGTTTATAATAGTTTTCATCATAATATAAAATGAAATGCATCATTTTTTATGCATTTGCATCTGCTAACATGGAAAATATTTCACAAGAACATTGCTAAGTTCAACTCCATAAATCCAAGTTGTGGCAGGGTAATTAAGTTAGGACATACATTCGCCTTTTACTAGGAAATATGATTTCACCATGATAAATACATTAATTCACATATCCACCATGCATTTGGTTATGAACATTTACATAAACAAGTTACCATTACCTGTACATAGTCAAGGATAAAATATTCCTTGTTCATCACATTAATATAACTTCAAAGTGAAACTACACATGATTAATTTATTATTAAGGTGAATATTTACATTCCTGTACCAAAAAATTTAGTATTTTCCATCCCTAATGGAGTTAAAGTGACAACATTTATTCTTCTATCAATATACATAGGTAAATTATGCATTTTATTTCTATCAACATAGTACTAATTATTTTTTTAATATGGGGCCATACACTACTATCCAATTTATCTAAAAATGTAATTACATACAATTATCTCATCTTCCAACATGTACAAATCTAGGAAATTGAAGTGATTATTTGAAACTTTAATGATTTGATATTCAATGAACATGTGAAAATATACAATAAGGAAATACTTATTTCATTGTATTACCTATGTTATAACTACCAACTGAATCACTAACACAAAACTGTTGTATAGTTACATTAATTAAACAATGTAATAATTAGTTACACTAAGATTCCCCACTTTATTACATTGTTTTTACAAATGTACCCCTGTAATAGATAAAATTTAACCATTCCATGAGACTTGGTGAGTATAGCTACTATCTATGAATCCGTTGGGTAGTACTAGAGATGAACATGGTGGTTGAAGACTTGTTCTCTAATGTAATGGCACTAAACCCTAATGTGTTTAGTTTATTCATGAAATACCAGATTATTCAAAAGCTTCCACACACCTTGATTGTCATAGAATAGAATTAGTGTTTGATCTTCAAGGATCTCCATATCAAATACAATGTGATGTATCCATATTATTTCGTACATAGATCTTCATGTAGCACGATACTCTACCTCTGTGGATGAGAGATAAATGACTAATTGATTCTTGCTAATCCATGAAATGAGTCCATATCTAAGATGAAAAATATATCCTAAAGTAGATTTATTGTCATCAATAGATCTAGTATAGTCTGAGTCAGTGTATCCATGCAAGAAGAACTAACTATTCTTCTTATATTCTAGACCATATTCAAGTGTACCTTAGACATATCTTAAAACATGTTTTTCTACAACCCAATGAAATTTATTTATTTCTTACATAAATATGAAAAGATAGCTCATAGAAAAACATATATCTAGTTTGGTATAGGTCAAGTAGATGGAACTCCCAATGAACTATTTGTAGAGAGTTGAATACACTTGAGGGGAATCGTGGAATCTAGAGAGTTGTAAACCTTTCTCCATCTATATTGAAAGAGGTTTACAATATGATATTCTATACTTTTTCAAGAGTGTCTTAGCATATTTCATCTATGAGACAAAGATGTGATTCTGCTATTGTCATATCTCTAGCCCAAGATAGTAATGTAGCAGACCCAAATCAATCATATCAAAGGATTTATTTATGGCATTCTTTATTTCATCAACAAGATCATCTAATCTACCAGTGATCACAAGATCATCCACATACAAGATAAGAATGAAAATACATGTACCTACCTTTTTGATATACAAATTGGAACTAGTGGGGATACAAATGAAACCATGCTTCCATAGGTGATCATCTATTTTTATGTACCATGCCAGAGGTGCTTGTTTAAGTACATGAAGTGAGTTAACTGATGAAATACCTTTTGTGGATATTTGTCATCAATCAAACATTCTATTTGGGATATGTATACTTCTTATTTTAGATCACCATTTAGGAGAGTAGTCTTGACGTCCATCTATTGAAGTTTCCATCCATACTATGATACTAGTGTGAAAATAACTCTGATGGTCTTGATATTCATAGTGGGTGTAAAGGTCTCCTCATAATCAATGCCTTCTTGCTGAGCATAACCTTTTGTAATAAGTCATGATTTGTGTTGGTTGATAGATCCATCTACCTTGTACCTTGTTTTGAAAATCCACTTATAGCCAATGGATTTCTTCCCTATAAGAAGATCAACAAGTTCCCACATCCCATTTCTTATGAGGGCATAATATTCACCATCCATGGCTTTCTTCTACTAAGGTTGACTTAAGGCCTTTCAAACTATCTTTAGTTCAGTGCTGTCAACTACTAAAATTATGAGTGCAAGAATGACTTCATGTCTCACATGTCATCTTGTTCAAACTCCTAATGAAGTGTCTGGATGAAAGCTTAGGTGTGAGTCCTTTATTGTGAAATCTATCCATTTAGGATGTCGATGTGATTTTTGATTTGATGAAGAACTACATTGTATATTACCAAGATCAATGAAAAATTCTCCTTCTTTTATCTCACCTTCTTCATAATCATCATCTAATAATGGGAAAAGTTTATGAGAGATAGGTTGGTATATCTCCTTCCATGCCAATGACTCAAATGATGAATCATCTAGACCACATCATGAATTTCCTAAATCTTCTTCATCTCAGGATCCATGAGATGATATGCTTTGGAGGTAGTGTTATATGCAAATAAAATACATTAGAGGGTCTTTGGTTGTATCTTCTTCCTCTTTTTATCTAGGACATGCATATAATAAGTACAACCAAATACTCTATGATAGGAAATCAATGGTTTAAGACAACTCCATACCTCTTTTGGTGTCTTGTCTAACAAGATCTTTTTTGGTGATCTATTGAGAAGATAAACAACCATCTCTCCTACTTCTACCCAGAATTGTGCCATCAACATTACAATGGATAACATGTAATGAGCCATCTCCATGATTGATCAATTAAATCATTTTGATATTCTATTTTGCTAAGATATATAATGAGTATTCAAGTGTTTCTTGATGTCATGTTTCTTTTATAATGTCAATAACTATTTTGATGTTAATTGACCTCTTGATCTAAGTGGAGTTAAAGTCACTTCTCATACTATGTAAAAACATGTTGATGGAAGGCCTTGAAATTTTCAAGGGCTTCAGTCTTCTTTTTGAGATAGAACACCCAAATCTTGCAAAAAAAATCATCAACAAGTAATTGAAAATACATCAAAGGGATGTTGGTATGGATCCACACAGATCAATATGACCCATAGGAAGTCATTCCCTGGTATGAGAGGAACTTGGCTCAAATGGATCTTGATGTTATTTTATCATGACACAACCAAGACATATCAACAAAGAATGGTAATGTTGAGTGTCATAAAAAATGTGTGAAACTAAGATGGGAGATCTCTTAGCATGATTGGAACTAACATTTTCCTCAATGTTCTCTCTAAGTACAACAAGTTCTGATCACAGTTCTACAACCTGGTGTAAGAAATCCTCAACCTTTTATTCTAATTTCATTTTTATGAGGAAGTGATTGAAGATGTAGGATTTTGGTCTAGCTCTTCACCTCATAAATTGTGGACAAAATTTCCCTTGCCTCTTTTTATGTTTGTGCATCATCAACATGCAATTAAACTTCATCAATAATACTAAGAGTTATCAGCATGAGTGCTTTCACATCAGACTTATCAAACTTCATTTACTCATAAAGTCTATTAGGATGGGTCACTGTTGTAGTGATGATGCCCCATAATTCTTCAAATTGAAGAATAATTTTCATCTTCATCTTCCAAGTGGAAAAATTAGGCCTTTTCAAGAGCAGGGCATCTGATACTAGCAACTTTGGTACATGAATTTTCTAAAGATTTCCTTACTTTAATTTTGTAGAGTTTCACAAGAAATATATTATTTATTGTTTTAAAGGTTCAAAAACTTTTATATTTGAAATGTAACTCTCATCCACTCTTTTTCTTCCTAGACATTCAATGCTTTCTTCCTAAAGTTGTCGTAGTCTCCTTTAGGGGTAGAGGCTGTAAATGCAATAGCAGTCCATAACTAGGTGACTTCTATGGTTGGAATACAAAGTTTGTAGGGATCCTTCACATTTCATGGATTCTCTTCCTTCCATGTTTTAGCTTCTTACATCTTATTTCCCCATCTATTATCATGCTTCCACTGTGTCTTCTACTTCCATAATTTATGATATGTCTTCGATCATGAAGCTTGCTACCAACTTGCTGCTAATAGGTATGATGGAAATGACTTCATTATGAAGGATCATTGATCATCTTTAGAGATGATCAAAGTTCCATATTCCATGCTTTTACAACACAGGAATAGATGTTAGATTTTAGCTTTGTTTTTGCATAGTCTAGTCTTAGTTAGATTTGATGTACATTGTTCACAGTCTCTAAGTTCTTGTCATATCATCTTAGTCTTAAACATGATCTAATTCTACTAGGAACTTCTAGACTAGCGATTTATAGGCTAGGCACTTTCCTAGCTATCATGCTTTTGACTGTAGATTGCCACTTCAAATAATACTCTTACTTCTCCAAGTGTTACTCTGGCTAAGTACTCTACTCCACATGACTATTCTATTCCATGATTATCCCTTTCATTGAATTTTTATCTTCATGCTTAGGTAGGCTTGAATTTTCCCCAGGTGCTACCCTGATACCAGAGTGAAGTAATTATTTAAAAATTTGATAATTTGATATTCAATGAATTAGTGAATATATACAATGAGGAAATAGTTATTTAGTTGAATAACCTATGGTATAACTACCAAATGAATCACTAACACAAATAATTACATTGTTACATTAATTACACAACATAATAATCAGCTATGCTAATAGAAATATCAATTTTTCTTCCCATGTGAACTTGGGAATTTATCTTGGTGTGTGTGTGTGTACGTAGGAAATATGTATTTTTATTAAAATTTCAAATATTGACTTTATCCTTCTCTCTCTCTCTCTCTCTCTCTCTCTCTCTCTCTCTCTCTCTCTCTCCTCTCTCTCTCTCTCTCTCTCTCTCTCTCCTCTCTCTCTCTCTCTCTCTCTCTCTCTCTCTCTCTGTGTGTGTGTGTGTGTGTGTGTGTGTGTGTGTGTGTGTGTGTGTGTGCGCATGCACATGTGTGCGCATTCACACACCTATGTGTACACACATGTGTAGTTTTTTGTGATATGAAATCTCTATGTGATCATTATAAAGTTATATATTTTAACCTTTTAGGACTTTTATGTGTGTAAATCTTATATTGTCAAAAAATTGAGTATATTAAATCAAGGTATAAATATTCAATAAATGAAAACATTAATATATAAAATAATTGATATAATTTGAATTATATAAAAATAGTAATAAATAGTGTAAATAAAAACATAGTTAGAAAATGACTAAAATGGGAGATCTATAGGTTGAAAACTGATAAAGAGATTTGTCTAGGTGTCAAAAATAGGATGCATGTTTCAAAATTCCCTCCTAGATAGTATCACTATAATTAGACAATAATGTTATGTGGAAATAATGTCCCTATTTTGATAGTAGTGTCCTCTATGTATAACTATTCAAAGCTTCTAGGTGCACTTATGTCTAGGCCTATAAGGATTTTTATTTCATGCATGAGTTATAGATATCTATGTATGACATCTTTTTACTTATTTTATGTGCATACCCTAATCATTGGTATTAATAAGGAATTTGGTTGAAAAAAATAGTAAAGTGTGTTATTAGTGGGGTATGCAAAACATCCTCAACAGTCTGTTATGATTAGAGTTTACTACACACCAATACTCTTAAGAGAGATCAAGGATGGTGTAGTTCTCCCTAACTAATTTGTAGCTCAAGTGTGATTGAAACCTAGTATGATTAATGATTGGATTATGTTAATGTGATTGAGATTATAAATCTAAGTAATCTGAGCTAAGAAATATTATAGATGGTTGTATGTAGAAGAAGGGTAGGATGGGGAATGACAACCTTCATTTTTCATAAATTGTTATGATTTTGTATGTGAAATTTCAATCTAATTTCCATATATTTATTTTAGGGATAAAATTCATTTACACATATTGTTTTGGTGCTTGTGTAGGCGTTTTCAATTGGTCTAGGGTAACCCTACATGTTCTTGGATGTTAAAGGATATCTGTTGTTGGAAAAATGAGGGAAAGAATTATAGCACCAACATTAGGACACTAACACCATGTGGTGCTACTATCCTTATTATGGCACTAGTGTCTAGATGGTATAACTAAATGCAAGAAGGGATAGTATGTCAAAATGAGGGTTTGGGATTGTTTTGAGGATGTTTAAGAATACCTATGGTACACACAAAAGTTAGATAAGTGTGAAAATAGGCCCTAAGATAGGTCTAGAGATAAGATAGGGATGTTTTGTCTCAATTAGTACTATTAATATTAAAGTTTCATTTTAAAGTGATTACATTTGACACCCCCCCCCCCCCCCCCTTTTTTCAAAAAATGCTACAAAGTAAAATAATCAGGATAAAGGAAAAAGAAGAATATATGGACTTACCTAAGAGGTGAAGCTTGTGAATATGGATCTAAGTATGTGAATCATGATCCTTTATGTGTCCCACAAGTTAAACATGTATAGATCAATACTTGATTAAGAGATATGAAAAGTAATAAAAAAAATGAATAAATGGACAAAAATGAGTAAAAATTTAAAATTTCATAAAGAGATAAGAGAGAGGCAAGGAATGAATAGACTTTATTTGTTACATAAATCATTGCATAAACTTCGTGATAACCTATGTGTGTACATGAAAATAGTGATCAATCAGTGACTAGCCTAGACTGAGCATATTTATTGCTCAATTCCCCTTTATGGGTAGCTCAATAACTCATTCCAATTTTCACTCCATCATTTCCTATCCCTACTTGCTAGATTATGACCTATGAATAGATTGGATTGGACTAATTGTGTGTGCAACCTTATATTGTAGGTGGCTCAAGAACTAAAGTAGACTATGACTCTATCATTGCTTGCCTATGTGTAGTAGATGCATATGAAACTAAAACTATGTGGTGTAACTAGAGATGCCTAACTACATATATTGACTATATTTCCACTCAAGTTTATTAGGTGGTTCTGGGCCACTGAGGAATGCAAACCACTATAGATTAAGTAAGGCTTGAATCTGGTGTGTAATCTTGAACATGGTGTCTTATTTATATAGGATAGAGAATAATGAGAAGGAGTTTGTCATTCCATATGATCAACTGGGGAATAAGTGAGCATACAAAAATAATGTCATATACATGCCATCAAATATGATATTTAGACATATGCATTCTAACATAATTTGTATTGGATCATATAAAAGGACATATTTATGGTGATGCCAAGTATTATTCCCCCAATTTGAGTAAAATAACATGAATCTAAGCATTATTGAGCCAAAATTGGTAATCTATAACTAATACTATGCAATCTTGGACAATACCTACTATACTTTTATTAACAATCTAGTTTTTTCTTAAACTAAGGCTAATGTATAATAGAACCATATATTGGATAATAGTGTAATGTGGCACTAGTGTCCCAATTTAGGTGCTAATGTCTAAATATTTTGATTTGTTTACAACTATAACTAATCTTTATATCACTATTTCTGAATAGGTTTTCCTATGTCTAATTTCTATGTGGTGATCCTCTGTGCTAAATTTTTTAATCTAAGTGCATATCGATACTATGATCTCTGTGACAAATCCCTATGAATGCCCACTCTTTTGAGAGGAGTTTTGAACACGTGAAATAATTGTCCTTAAAATAAAAAGATATGTAAAATGTGTATTATCCAAAGTATATATGATATTTGCATAATAAACCAACATAATATGCATACAAAACATTGAAATGTAAGATAATATGAGTATAATATTGTAATGTGCAATGCATGTTAGGTTTATCATTCATAATTATGTCAAGATGGATTTAAAAAAGTGTGTGAAAAGTAAATCTAGGTAATAACCAAGTAGTTACTTTGGGGGATGGGGCATGATGTCCATCACAACACTCAAGTAAGAAGGTAAGATGCATGAGGTGTCTAATGGCATAAAAAATTGGAGTGTGTAATAATAAATATATAGATGTCATGGCCATGATGCATAAAGGAAAACATACATACAACACACATGAGGCTTTAAAAGTAGACCAAGGGGACACAATACAAGAGACATGAACACATGTCACTAAATCTAAGAAATTAGGACATATAACCATATTTTTAAATGTCCACATACACAAATAATAGGAAAATAGGATTAGAGAGATAGGGAAGAACATTTTCAAATGTTTGCATACATGATTATAAAGGAACACATGATGACATGGTAACATGTACAACGCATAAATATAGTAAAAAGAAGTAGCATTGAGCCATATACCAATGGCATATTCAAATTCCATTGAATATAATAATCATGCATATATAATCATTTATAAACTAGTAAATATAGAAATTAAAGTATGCACGAACATGTAATGTAAATATGTATAATTTCTAAGATATACATAGGTTAAGTCTAAAGTAGTGATAATCATAAAAAAATCTAAATAGGTGGAGCATGATCAATACCAAGATATAAAAATTATAAATTTATGCTATAGAGGTTAGGAAGATGTAACTTGGTAATAACAATTGTGTAGAGGGTGCCCCCAAATGGGATAATATGTGAAATGAAGAAAATGTGTGTCTGTGTATATGCCCACAGTGGGTATATATTACTAAATTTGGATCAGTATAGTCTACCTAATTCATATAGTAATCTGTAAGCACTCAATAAGAATAAGTGAATCATGTATGTATGATAAAAACCAATAATACTAATATAGATAGCATATGTAGTGTATGGAAATATAAGAATTTTTAAAATGGAAATGCATACAATCTGTAGTTTTTTATTTCTAAGTACTTGAATATTTTTTATTTTGACATACTATATTGTTTTTGTATTTTATGTATTTTATAAATGTAAAATCAACATAAAAATGAAACTATATACAAGGAGAAAGAAATAATGAAAGTATGTACAATAATGGAGGAACAATACTAACCATTGAGTCTCATGGGAGACTCATTATTAATGTGTCTTATGTAAAATAAAGGAACAATGATTGTGTGAGATATATGAAAAGGTAACTGAGGTCCCATAACATATTTTACTAAGTGATATATAGTTAACACTACCTATAAAGTGGTGCTAGGAATCCATGAAACTAACTATTGTGTCATGTGAACTTTATGGATCTTGGGGACACATCTGGGAGAAGATATTGTAGTTAGCATACATTCTCTATGCTAAGAACCTTGAGAACTCAATAATACTGATCATTAAATAGAATGAGTAGAGAGAATTACTATAAAATATGTAACATATCTCTATACATGGGTCTCTCTAATAATAGTCTCTATGGGAGAGTATGTACACATGGGAACACTGCAGATGTAGACCTTACCTATACTAGTATCTCCAGTGAACTCTATGGTACTAATAATAACTATGCTTGGAGATATAACCTATAACTATGGTATGACTACGTGTGTGATAGGTAGACTATACTCATATTAATGACCCTCAACTGTGATCATTTGATTTTCATATGCATATATTTAAGGCAATATGTGCATGATGGATGGGATGGATCATAACCACTATATCAAAGGCATAACAAATAACATGTCAAATGTGCATGTACCAGGTACTACTAAGAATCTAGTGCTCACATGTATTGGTCTAATCTATACTAAAATTAAAATTTCCCTAATGGAGCTCTAAAAATGGCCGTTGAAACCATGAATAATTATGTTTGTAGGAGATATATCCTACTATGAATACCCTAAATGTTGTATAAGTGTGATAGTTAACATATTAATAATTGACCCATTGTGAAACATAATACTCTCAATAGGTTGATGATCTATGTAGTCTCATACAAAGAGTGAATATAAATATAAATAATTATCAACGATATATTACTATGATAAAGTGATGAGTGGTATAGTTGGTAATGTACCTTGATACACATTGATGATATTATGTGGGGGTGTGCATCTTATATAGTTGTGTGACATGATGCAAGTGGTAGATGTTATTGATATATGTAGTGAACACCTAAATTATCTCACCTCTTATTTGTTTTATGCTTTTTAAATAGATCTAAGAATATTTTAAATCCCTTAGCTTCTATTTATTGAAGTTTGGGTTCTTCCATTGTTGTGCCCACATCAATTATGTCGGCCTCTATCAAATCGTGGATCTTATGTGTCAAGGTGATGCACTAGTTTGTATTATGGCATGGTGCCTTATGTTATTCATATAATCCATAGAAATCATATATTTTTGGAAGAGGTCATGTTTTATAAGCCTATTTGATAAGAGGAAGAGATATGGCATTACATTATAGGAGCTTTTGTAAAACATGTGTTGGGAATTTTGAAAGGTTGGTGAAAAATGTCCATGGAGGAGATGATAAAACTAGGTGAGGATATCACTCTAAAGTTGCATTAAGTATGGCCTTTGGATAACTCTTATTTTTAGTGGACCTTACTTTATATGGTGGCTTACTATATCTTAGTAATTGATTCTAATTCACTTGTATATTTTAGTTGTCCCATAGATATAAGATTGACTTATCTTTCTTTCTCTATGTGGCATAAATATTTGAAGGTTAGAAACTTCTTGAACAAGATAGATTCATGCTATGCTCATAGTAAAATCTATTTGAATATGTTTTGGAACACTTAATTTGACATGGGGCTAGTCATCTTTGCTAATATAGTTTTCTATCACAAGATGCATTATGTAATAGGCTTATTGGATTTTTACTTTAGTTGTGCTACTTGATCATATCAGATCTTAGTACTAATGTTTATTGATAAGTGTGATGAAAAAAATCTTTTAATTTATTGAATGAAAAGATGGATTGATTGGAAGATCAAAAAATCACTGTAAAGCATTGTATTTCAGATTACATGGGAACCACTTAGTGAGGAGCTAATCGTTAGACATGTAGTCAACATATACTATGTGGAAAGTTCATAGATGGTTCTTTCATTCAACCTTACCATCATATAATGTATGCTTGGGTACCATGAATCTGTATGGCAAAGTAGTTGCCACTATTTTATGTGATAAAGGTATGTGTAAAAGAACATTAGAATCTAAGGCATGTGATGTCTTAGTCACTTCTTGCTCAAAGCATAGCAACATAAAATATAGAGAATGAATTTCATGCACAAACGATTATACATCTGGAGAGGAGGAACTATCCAGATGAGGTGTAGCTTCCACTTATGTTTTTCAAGTTAAAATAGGTTATTATGAAAGCTATGTTAGACCGAAAGTAGGTGTAATAACAGTGTTATCTAGGGGAGTAGAAGATTGACCATTATATGATTTTTGAAATTCTTCATGGGTAATATTGATAAGGTCATCTTACTTATCTGAATATTTTGAAAAAAAATATTACAATTATCTCATATCTGTTTCATTAAATTAGTTGTTTATTTCTTCCATTTTTAGGTTAACGAGTAGGAAAACAAACTATTGTATGTTTTGAACCTTTAAAACTATAATCTATTAAATATTGTGAGAAGTAAACACTAAAATAGATCTAATATTTTAGGACTGCTATTTGAGCATATAAAACAAAATGATATAATCTCGAAGAGCATATAAGGTTAGGCTTAGGGTTTGAATACTATGCAAAGTAATTCAGGTTCATAAAATGTTTTAACCTTTTAGGAATTTTATGTATGTAAATCCTATGTTGTTGAGGATTTGAGTATAGTAAATCAAGGTATACATATGTAATAAATACATCCATTGATCTATAAAAGAATCAATATAATACGACTTTAATAAAAATAGTAATAAATAATGTAAAAAAAAGAAACTTAGATATAAAATTACTAAAACTAGAGATCTAGACACTATAAAATGAGAAAGAGGTTGATTTAAGTGTTTCAAATAGGATCCAGGTGTCAAAATCCCTCTTAGATAGTAGCAACATAATTGGAAAATAGTTTTATATGGCACCAGTGTCCTTATTTTGGTGGTAGTGTCCTCTACGAAAAACTATTATGATTTTCTAGGTAAACATGTATCTGGGTCTATCAAGCATTATATTTCATGCACATATTCTAGATCTCTATACATAACATGTTTTGATTTATTTTATATGCAAACCCTAATCCTTTATATTTTCAGGGCAACCAATTGATACAAAAAATAAAGTTTATTATTAGTTGGGTAGGCTAGACATTATCAACATCACATTTTGATGAGAGTTTCCTACATACCAACATTTTGAAAAGGGACCAAGCTTGATGTAGTTATCCCCACCTAATTACTTGTGAAAGTGCAAGTGAATCTAGTATGAATGTTGACTTGAGCTCTTTGAATGTACTTCAGACTAGAAATATGAGTATTCTATGTATTTTGTAGATGGTTGTATACAAAATTAGGGTAGAATAGGGATGGATAACCTTTATTGTGCACAACTTTTTCTTTATTTATATGTGTAATTTGTATCTAATTTCCATCTAGTAGTTAGATGGCTAAAAGTCATATACATATAATACTCTAGTACTTGTGTGGGTGTTTAAAATAGGTATAGGCTAACTCAAGGTGGACATAAATATGAATAGATATCCATTGGTTTTAAAATGAGGGAAAGGATAATAGTGCCATGTGGTGCTACTATCCATATAATGGTGCTAATGTCCAAGTTGTAAAACCTGAGGCATGAAGGGAATGAATGCCAAAATCAGGGTCTAAGACTACTTTAGGGATGTTTTGGGATGCATGTGGCTGACACTAGGGCTGGATAAGTGTGCAAATTGTTTCTAAGATAGGTCTACAACTAATCTAAGGATGGGTGGTTTCAAGTATCACTCTTAACACTTAAGTGTCATTTATAGGTGAATACACTATGAAATCCATCGTCATCTATTTTAAGATTTATTTTCTCCTTTTTCAGAGATGTATTAATATGTAAATTTAACCTTTAATGTTGTTGCAACTAACATATTTACACTATATAATATTTGGCCTCATGTCACTTCAAATCCCAATTAAAAGCACCTTACAAATCACCTCCAACTAGATTTGAAAACTAGGAAGTGAGAAATATTGGTTATATATAACTGTGAAACCTAGCTATCAAGGCTGATTTAGACAACTATATTTTTTTTATAGCAAATTTAGACTTTCATAAAAATAATTAAATTTTTTCTCTTGCAACATTTGCATTTCCTGATTCCAGACATTAGTCATATCAAACTTAAATATCTTATCAGTTTTAATATCTCCAATAAGACCCATCTAGATTATTATAGATAATTTATCCTATTCATATATTACATTTATCATTATCATTTATTATATTACGTATAATTATTCATAGACATATTATCCAAAGTAAAAATAGAAAACCTCATGCATCGAGAAGAGCCTTCAAAGAGAATAAGGAGTTGATGACTACCAAAGCTAAAGATCAATGATGTCACATGTTTGTACCATTAGTCAATAGAGAAGACCTAATGGTGTAATAGATGCAATAGAGAAGAACTAATGGTGTCATAGACTCAATATTGTTACTATAGACCTAAATCCTGATTGTTTGAGCATAGCAAGCCCAACCCATTTGAGGATCGTAAAAAAAAAAGATTGTATACATGAATTTTCATATTTTTGCATCCATCAATCATATATTACACATCACAATCCATGTGAACAAAATCAAGTGGATTATACAAATAGGCATATCTATATTAGATATCAAAACATTGTATCCTACATGCAAAAAATCCCTCGATATTTCAATTTTTAAAGCTGAAAGGCCATGTTTATCCATTGTTTTCTATAAATTGCTTAACATATTTTCATCTTGATATTTTTGATACAATGAAACATCATTCGTCTAGTATAATCCTAAAATGCTTCCATCCAATATAACAATATAATTCATAATCAAAGAGAGAGTGTCTCCATAGTCCATAAAGTAAAGTAGGAGATTTCTGAATTAAATTTTATAAAACTAATTATAAATCATAATTCAAACATGCTTAATTCTTTCAAATCATACTTCAAAAATATCATTAACATTGGAAATGGGAATATAAAAAATTATCGCCTGGTTTACTACAACCTTCTGAATAAATTTTCTGTGTTTAAAATTGACCGATTCATTTGGGAGGATTATAGGATTTTTTCATAAGATTTTTACAATCCCCGTGGATATTGGCTTTACTTTGACCCCCAATGTAAGAAACGATTTTGTAATTGTCTTTAATTTATTATACTTGATATACCTTCAATCCCGACACCCTTACTTGTTTCTTCAACATTGAATCGGTTTCATGCACCGCATGGAACTCTACTTTTAGATGCTTCATTTGTTTTGCAGATTCACATGAAAATTGCACCTAAAATTCAACCCAAACAATGGTTTTTACATAATGCACGTAAAATAAACCCCAAACAATGAATCTCATATCGCAAAGGCAGAAACACAAATTTAAGGAAATGATTTTTGCATCTTAAAAGAAAAGTGATAAATGCAAAAAATATTTGTTCACATCGTAATACAAAATATAACTCCAAAGGTTTGACAATAATTTCTAATCGAAATGATCTTATAAATTAATTTTTGAGAAGTGAGCAAAATTGAGTTTTCCTTTGTTATCTTTACACCCATATCAGACAATGGATTTTGGAAACTCAAAAAGTGACTTTTAATATTTATCTCGAATTAAAATATTGTTAAAATTATGCATTTAGGAATTGTATAAAATTAGAAACATGGGTTTGTTTACATATTTTCCATAAAATATTGATTATTCAGAAAGAAATGCTTTGGGAATTTAATCATACCTTCTCTAAATTAAAACTATAAACAAAATAAGTATTCGGGGTTTGCAAAACCTTTAATTTCCTTATATTTTTTATAAAAAACATGTTTTCAAAATAATTAGTGGGTTTTTGGAATTCAAACAGATCACTCTTGAACTAAACTCGTGTAAAATATATGCATTTGGAGATTGCAGAATCTCAGCTTTTTACATTTTTCCAACAAAGTCATTTTTAAAAAATGGAATTCAGAGAATTTAATAATCTTTCTTTTAAATTAAAATTCTAAAAAAAACTGTAAATTTAAGGAAAGCAAAGCACAGTCTTCGCAACGTTTATCTAAAGAAAGTGTCTGCTAAAAAATTGTACATCAAAAGAATTAAAAAAATATTTTTTTTGAACTAAATTTATGTGGAAAATATGCACTTACATTTTTTTTCAATAAAATAATAAAAAAAAGATAAGATGTAGGGGCAGGATTTTTTTTTTTGTCATTGAAGGATACCTGCTACAAGACATGGCAAATAACGCTGGACACATAATTTGGTGGTGAAGATTACCAAAAACCATAAGGGTCAATATAAGCCTAAATAGGAGTCCTCCAACTGCAACTTCTAATATTCACCCCTGAAAATTTTATCCAGTCCCCCTGGACAGAGGTCTATCTTTTCTTCCACTCATATTTTTCTTATATTTACTTCAATTGCGTGTCGAGAAAAACTTGAATCTAACATGGGTATAAAATGGCACTCAATCCTCAAGTGGTTCGCATTGAAATGCAAGCCTAAGGTGTAAAAAAACTTACTAGGATTTAAGAAGTGTGTTTTAAAAAACATATTTAAACGCTCAGATGTACTATGAGGTTCATACGTTTAGTTACGTAGGTCGTTTAATATGTTAAAAATTTATTTCAGTTATATGTTGAACATTTGGTCGGGTTATGGATTGAAAATAGCTCTGATTCGGGAAAATCGATAAATTTCATGATTTGAAGAAACGTAGGAGCATAGGAAAATTCAACTATATGAACGCGTAGTGTCGAATGCTAAATTTGGGAAAAGTGGAAAGTGTTTTCTAAAATGGAAAGAAAGAGACTATTTAAGGCATGTGCAGATGTGATTGGTAGATTTCTCGTTTGCTGAAAGAGAGCATTTCTAGGACTTGTTCCTCGTTGGGATCTCAGCATGGACAGAATCAACAGTTTTATTTTCCTGGATTCATCCCTTGTAAGGACAACAATTCAAAAAAATGTTATTGAGTTAGCGTTAGATTTAAGAAACCTAAAAAATAACGAGCTAAAGTAGGATACCAGGGAGGAGATAACATAAAAATTCATGAAAATAGCAGTAAAACACTAAATTTAAAAATAAAATATATAATCATCTATAAACCTATAGCCATGTGAGATCAACCCCTAACAAAAGTTTACAAAGATCTAATAGAATTGTGGAAACTAAATTACAGTCGAAATTTACAAAAAGCTCCAAACAATTTTTGAGTAAACAAAACCCTAGGAATTTATTATTAAAACCCCATAAGAATTTATGAAATGAAAACGTGGCTATAATTTAGAAATGTTTTCAATTATAATTGATTTTAACAAACACTTTGAAGTGCATATCCTACAACTATGGCGTTGGAATATGACAATATTTGGCAATAAATGAAAGTTGATACGCTTCCATATGAAAAGGAAATAATACACCTGCAAAAGAGAAAACCCAAATAACTAATCCATAGAAGATTTTCGAAAACAACAGGAAAAGCTATATTTGATGATTGTCATTACCTTCAACGTAGATCCCCTATTAGTATTTATAGAAAAATAAAGACTTGGAATACACTATTTGTTTCATTTTTAGTTGTAATATTTGTTTCGATATTCAATCCTTGAAGTAACGAGTTCAGAAATCATAAAAGATTTAAATATTGTGACACATTTCTTTACATAATTTTTTTTAAGTTATCAGCGCGGTTGTCTCCAACATTCCTCTCTATGCCAAAA
>JARHVA010005118.1:570000-627500 GCA_037957365.1 Torreya grandis | reverse complement strand
CAGTAGTAAACATATAATCAAATGACCTACTAGATTGGGATATCTATACCCCTTTTCTATGGATTTAATTCATGTAGATTTAATTATTTCATTAAATATGTATAATATTTTAAATGTATAAATGTTATCTCAAATCCTAGTAGACACAAATGTGATATATCATGAAATCTAGATGACAGATTGCATTTGAAGGTTTAGAATTAGAATGTTGATGATTCTTGTAAACTGGTCATGATTAAGTGTAGTATGAATTTTTTTTTATAGAAATCATATCACATCATGTTAGATCACCCTAGTTTATAGTTGAGGTAAAAATCAAAAATGTTTGGATCGTATAAAACATTGACAATGACAACTATGCTAATGAGAACAAGCTATGGTGGATTAGCAAAGTCAATAAGATCAAAGAAGTCAAAATGTGCTTCAATGAGTTAATGAAACCAAGTTAAATGTAATGCAAAAGTCACTAAGTTATGTTCACAGGTTCTCCATTAAACTATGATATCACCTTGCTATTTTCTCCCTGAGATTGAATAAACTACACATCTATAAAAATAATGGTTTGGGGTCTCTTTATTTATCTGTGATATTCATGTTTCTTCTCCTTATCACTCCTTTATCTTTAATATCTATTGAATTATCTTTGTTGGGCCCCCTTTTTTTGGGTAAGGGATCTTCACCACCTATCTTCATAATGTAATGTGGAGGATTTTAAATGTAAACACAATAATAACTTCTATCATGGTTGATATGGGACTAAACTCCTAAATCTTTTCAAAGCAATGTGGTTATCTATGTAACTAAGCCCAAACATAGATTAGTATTGAAAGACTGATGAAAATGGTTGGTAATTTTTCTCTCAAAGACCTTTCTAAAAAACATCATGATATATGTGGGAATTATTACCTTGGACAAGGCACAAACATAGTCCTAGTTGATGTTCTAAGCATAATCGAGCTGTGATTGTTGATCCTCACATCCATCACATTAGGAGATGAAATTATGAATCACTTTGTATTTTTTATCACTTTTACCACACATATAATAGTCTCAACATCCACACAACTGAAACTTACTCAACATAATAATGTTCACAAACTATGTGTCTTCAACATGAAAGTTATAAGAATTTACTGATATAATGCATTTGTTAGATATTTCATCTATTTTACTTTAAATTTTTTATGTATGTATGTGTGTGTATATATATATATATATATATATATATATATATATATATATATATATATATATATATATATATATATATATATATATATATATATATATATATATATATATATATATATTTGTGTCACATTTTCAATTATTAAAGATTCAATATTGGAACATAAATGAAATATTGTGTTGTAGTATAAGTATCTCAACAAGTAGGTTAAAATTCCTAATGGCACAAAAGTGATAGGGATTAAGGTAGTTTAATAAACAAAGAGGAGGAGTTTGGAGAGTATGAAGAGAAATAGATACCAAGCTTAATTAGGATGGAGACCTCAAATAATATTTAGTTATACTAAACGTAGGCTATGGTAGGAAGACTGATCCATGTGTCATTAGTAGGGATGGCTGACTGGCTCAAGAAAATTTACTTTGTAAATTTTTAGGACTTTCATCCCACATCAACCATGATGGATTCTGTTACTATGTTTATATTGAAAATACTTCACATTTGAAGGTGAGTATAGGTAATAGGTCTCCCTCTTCAAAAACCATTAACCCAACCACAAGCATTCACCAATTGTCAAAGACAAAGGAGTGATAAGGAGGAAAAACCCGAGCATCATACAAAAATAAGGAGACCCCAAACCATCTTTTTGTTAACATCTCCCAATATATAATACCAATATTTAAATAATGAATGATATTATGTATAGTAATTATTAAATAATATTATATTATATGATATTACACATTAGATTATAACATATAAAATGTGAAATATATAATATATTTCAATATATATTTAAATATTATATTCCTAAAAAGGAAAAGGACCACATAAACCCTTTATGCAAAAACACAAACATATTTTGGCCTTATTTTATAATACCTAATTACTTCCCTAGCTTCACAAGAGTTATGTGGATAGTGATGAGTCTTTCAAGAACTCCACCACCGTCGATCACCACGATACCCTCCCCACAAATCTTTTAATTAGAAACCTAGATCTCAGAAGAAAAGAGTCAATTTTTGCACAAAATATTTTATTTTTAATTTTTATAAAGTTTAAATATATGTTATCAATATTTAATGTGGCAATTTTCATTCCACGTATGTTTGGCATACACACTCTTAAGCTCTCTTATATTTATTAGGGAAAAAATTAATGAATGTTTATTTTCAACAATGGGGATAGTTGTAATGTTGGTATCAAGTTTTTATATTTGCCACAAACATTTAGTGTGGTGGGCTTTGTGTTTTTCATGTTATGCATATGCCCTCCTAGGGTCCTTCCTATTTGTAAAGGGAAAAAGTAATGAATGTTTATATGCCATAATACTTTTTTTATGTAGCACTCACAATGATTCAAATCTTAAAAAACTAATTTATGCATTTCAATACTGTGATGTATCTAATCAGTTTATATAAGATAAACTCGAAAGTTACTCATAACGAGTGAAACTATTGAACTCTTTTCTATCTTTGCAAAACCCAACTACTATTGAAGAACAAAATGCATAGTCAATTAAATTACTACTAGGGGAGTTCATGATTACGTTCTTAGTTTTTAAGACTCATGATATCGGCAACTGTTTAGATTTTTTTCTTCATCCCAAAATAAAATGGGAGACACACTAAAGGACTAAAAGCTATCACAAGATTGGGATCGGGTTGAATAAAACACATTTACTTATTTTTCACCTTCATGCAACCAATTTTAATTAGTTCTAATTTGATTAGACCAACCATAAACAAGTATCCAATAATAGGGGTCTCTTTGGTCCATACCTCATCATCATTAAAGAGGCTCAAGTACGTTGGGGGTTATTTTTTCACCATCCACCAAATCTACTTAGGACTTGTGTTTTCTCTCTTGCCTCCATAACAAGCTAATGTGCTTATGGAAAATGAAGTAGAATTTAAAAAATGGGAAATTTGTAATGTTGCTATCAATTTTTGATATTTTTTAACAATATTAAATGTGGAAGCATTCATGGTTCTTGTGTTTAGCATATGCACTCCTAGGTTAACTTGCATTTACAAAGGGAAAAATTAAACCTCATGCTTTAGAAATAAAGCTACCAACCCTCCAAAGTCCTCCACCAAGACATCCACAATCTATGAAAAATTATGCCCCTTATTAACCCATGTGGTAAGCTCTTTTCAGAAGATTTAGTAATCACTTCAAATGCAATGAAAGTAACAAGATACACTGCATAATATCAATAATAAATGTCACCACCCTACAAGCTACAATCTATTTTGTAATGGGTGTAGAGTATGTAAATCCAAAAAATACAATGAAGTTGAGGAGTGCATTTGATATGAGCCATTTGGTGTATGATATACCAAGAAATACAATGTCATTGTTCCTCATGAACAACTTCCACTAGTGATGGTTCACATTGGAATTTGGATGATACTATTTCTTGTAGAGGGAGATGATTTATTTCTTCTCGTGGAACACCAATTTATTTATATCATTTGGATATCTTTGCTCTAAGGGATTTTTTACTAGTTGTTAAACCCTGATCACCCACTGTTGGCCTGACCCCAACACAATAGGATCTTCAACTAATGCCCCTCAATAATTTAACAACTCATCAAGTTTCTAACATTTCTATCTAGTCCATACTATTTATCAATGCCCATCCCCATGCATTGAAGAAGTATGGGCATCTATTTTATAGCTTAAACATTTGAGAAATAGTGAGCCACGACTATAACTTGATTTCCTTCAAATTGATCCTAGCTAGCCATGAAAACCTCGTTTCAAAATTGTTGAGCATGTAAAGGGAATCACCAAAACTATGAGACGATGGGGTCACATCCTACTAGAAGATAAATATACATACCATATAGGAATGAGTGCTAATCGATAATCTTTTCTCTCAATTTGTGTCCCCACTACAGCAATATTCACACTGTATCATGAGTGATGACCCCTTATGCATCTATGTGGCATGGACATTGAAATATCTTTGCTACTTACTTCAACCACAACAAAAGTAGCAACACAATATCCATAACCTCTATGTATTGCTCCCAACTGCTTAGTAGTAGGTGTAGGGTATGTAAATTCTACAACTACCCTAAAGTCGGCGCATATGTATAGTATGGGCTATCTGGTGTATGATATCAGATGAAATACCTTATCATTACTCATCAACATCATTGCCAATTTCGATTTAAAATCTTTGACCACGTGCAAGTTAAATATAATATAAAATAAAATGTAAAATCTAATATTGTGTGTGTCATATTTTAATTTTTTTAATGTTAATATTATTTTTATTATATATTTTAATATTTTATATTATATTATATTATAAATACTATATATGTATAATATATTATATATTAATATATATTATAATGTATTTTAATATTTTATTTTAATAATATATTATATTTATTATTATTAAAATATATAATATTGAAATACAATATTAAAATACGTTATTACAATATTCTCTCTCTTTCTATATATATAAATATAATTTTAATATTATATATTAATATTAAATCTTTTAATTTATATATATTTATATTTATATTTTATTTTATATTCATTGCAAGATATTTACAACCTAAAATATAAATTTAACCTTTTGGATTTATTTTTTAAGCTTTATTTTTCAATTAACTACACTTAATTTCAGGGTGTAATTAGTTTCACATTATAACTCATATATATGGAATAGTTGAACCTCTTACCTAATTTTGTTGACCCCCAATTTTAGCTAAAGGATAAATCGATGCAAGCATAAAGCAAAAGATCACAACACAAACTAAGACTCACATTGGTGAACTGAGGTCATGCATACGTATAACTACATGAAGGGACGGTCAATGAAGAATTTTGAGTTTTCGACCAATCAAGAACTGTATACACTTGTGTTACACGTAGCACCATGGTCAATGGCTTGTTTACACGTTGTAGGTTCGGATAGATGGGGCTCTTGTGTGTCTGTTGTGTTGAAGGTTAACCAAAATAGATCAAAAATGATGTCTGCTATTGTAGAGACCATGCTTGCTGCCTCAATTTATTTTACAACTTCTCACTGGGGTTGTTCCTGTGAGGCGCATGTCTCCCCTTATTCATATCTTTGCTACTTCTTTCTCTTCCTCATTGGCTGTTTCTCGGGGTACTTCGTTTCTTCTGCTACAAATTTGTCTCCTATGGGTGGTTATGATGTTATTCTTTGATTCAAGCACATTGACACAGCATTCCAAGTGCAGAACAATCTCCCTTCACCAAGGACAGTTCTGTTCAATTCTGGGTATGTTTCAACTTGAAAGGCACAAATGCGCAAGTTTTTGGCTTGCAAAAATGAAACATAGATCAGTTGATTCCGTAGAGGGAATGTTTTTGTTCGCATATAATTACGCAGGAACGCCTCGTACAAAATTGCATAAGGCTTCAACGCGAGGAACAATACGAGATAAGGAGCAGACATTTGGCATAGAGTAAACACGAGAAACACTTCCCTTAAAGTAGATTCACACGCAAACCATAGTACACAAATGGTACTACGCGTATAATCTAAGCATCGAAGCTATGTTTGTGAAAATATTAATATAAATATAAATTATGTTTTGTTTGTCAAAAGTGGTTTAATGTAGCAACAAATTAATCGTTAGGATTTTTGTTGGACGTAAATCGCAACTTTCTAAAATGCCTGCCTTCTGTACAAAAGATAGATAACGCCTCAAAACATGTGTCACCAGATGACGGACATAAGTTTAATTTTCTAGAAAGTTGAATCACATTAAAAGGTTGAGGATGGAAATCACAGAATATCAATGCATTCCAAACACTTTTCAAAGGTAATAATTTTTGACGTTCTTTGAGCTCTTTTTTGCTTCTCTTGTTCATGAGTGAAGTTTCAATCTCATCATCCCCTTCCGTATCTTTAAAATATAACATTTTTTTTTTTTGAAGATTTGGTTGTTATGTAGTCTTCATGGCTTCTTTTCAAATACTTTCCATTTTTTTTTTGGGTGGTAACATGGAGATTAGCATATCATTATCCATAACTAGGTAGTTTTTTTGCATCAAGATGATCAAATGTATTAAACATTAAAATGGGAAATTATATGAAACAACTAAGAAAAAGCATGCTCTAGGCACATTCATTATGGTATTTTTTATTATTGTAGCTATCCCATCATGATGTTATGACCATCTTTGCATCTGGTGCTCGTCAGTTTGGGATACACACTCTCTCTTAGGATTTTAGACGATTTGATAAAAAAGCTCTCATTCAATTCATGACTAAGGGAATAAGATTAAATGGAATGATATGTTCTTGTGATATACATCAAATTGTTTTTATAAATAGGTTTTTAAGATTTTGAATGAAATGTGTCGAGTAGATATAATATCTCAGAGTTCCAAGGTTGCAAGATTATTGTCCCAGAATTAGATGAGGGAAGGAACGGTCTATCTCTTATGTTTCTCTTCAAAATTTCATGCCCTATGAACATAACATATCAGGGAGTAGTATTTGTAGAGATTTCAAGTATTAGGAGCATAACATGCAAGGAAGTTGAAGACATGATGAATGGTCTATAGAAACAGACCAGGAACTTCTTTTGTAACCTATGGAGATATTCTTGAGGCCATAACTTTTCCACCTATGAGAGAAGAAAGATTTGTCAAAGGCCCACCTGTTCCACCTATTGTAGAAGATAAATTCATGAAGGCGATGTCGTTACCCCTTGTGGTGGAGGAAAGTTTTGGGAAGGTATCCTATCTATATGGACTTAATGGAGAGAATGAGGATGCTCTAAAATTTTAATTCAAAGAGGAGGAAATGCTTTCACTGTGACCTATTACCTCGCATGGGGAAGAGGTTAATTTATTAGGAGGTGTGGAGGTGTTGTTATTTAATGAACCAATAAGTCCTCCTCCTCCAACACCTACATTTTAGAAATATATAGAATGCAATTCCAATTCCCATAAATAGTCCACATCATCAATGAATCTCCCAAAGTCACACTTTAAATCATAGAATTCCATCCATAATGAATCATGAAGGCACCCACAATTAGATGGGAAAAAAAATGATGCAACATCATGGGCCCTCAGAGGTCTCAATAGAGGTGAGCCATGACAGTTTTCCCCTTATGGTGGAGGAAAGCTTTGGAAAGGTGTCTTATCTATGTTGACATAATGGAAAAAATGAGGATGCTCTGACATTTTCTATAAAATATAAATAAATGTTTTCATTATGACCTATTTCCTCGCACAGGGAAGAGGTTAGTTTATTAGAAGGAGAGGAGATGTAATTATCTAATGAAGCAATGAGGCCTCTTCCTCTATAGACAATAATTTGGAAATACAAAAAATGGAAATTTGATCAGAATACATAGGCCACACCATCAATGAAACTCCTAGAGTCATGATTTAAGCCATATAATTCCATCTATAGTGAATCTTGAAGGCACCCAAAACTAGATGGGAAAGAATTTGATGGAGTATCATGGACCCTCAGAGGTCTTAATAGAGGTCAGCCCTTATAACATCCCGGTCAGGTCCCCATGATGTTACCACTTGGCAATATTGTGACTTATTTATAGCCTTCTCCTTGTTTTTCCACATGGAATGATCATATTTAATATGGGCCTCTGAACTTCTTAAATTATATACCATTTCCTTTAGGCTCTCAATGCACGGGATGTTGCCACATGGAACCATTTTTGACCTTCAAGTCTCATAGGCTTATGAGATAATTGCTTGTTCCCCCTTAGGTGTAGGCTATCATGTATTGAAACGTACATGGTACCTCTACTCTTACATGTATTTGGGACATAGACCATTACAGTCACTGGGGTATTTTTAAAGGCAAGGTTGGCTAGGAAACCTACTACCCACCATAGATTACCCTTCCACATAGGATCGATTGCCATTTGACTAACATTTCTATCAATGAATGACTCTTCTATCATGACATTCATATTGTATCACAAATTATGACCTCTTATCCATCCATGTGAAATGCACTTTATAAAAGCTTTGATACTCACTTCAACCATAATAAAATTAGCAAGATTAACTCCATAACCTCAACATATTACACTTACATTAGCATCATTGTTGAATCTCTATGATATGTCACATCTAGTGTACGATATTTACACAAACTTATTTTGACATGCAAATACATTCTTATAGAGCATGAAATGGTGAATTATTTAATGATAAATCGGGTCATGATGATGAGAAGCAATGACAAGGAATCTAAAATGATGGAATCAAAAGGACTTAGGTAACTATAGACCATTTAGAGGCTTCTCTTATGAAATGGAATTGCTCCTTTATTTTTTTAATGGATTTGTCAAGGTTTTATTTCATTAAAATGAGGTTATTTAAAGTGAAATACTCTAATTAGGTAGTCGAACCTCACTTAAAATTCATGATGGTTGACCCTATCTCTCCTTTCATGTAAAAAGTATTAAACCAAAAAAAATGTTATTCATTTTAAATTTCCATAAAAAACATATTTTTTTTATGAGTGCTCCCTTATTTTTTTTAATATTTGAAAATGATGATAAATAAGATGCTCATGAATATAATCTCCAATGGTGATTTCCTTTTCTTCTAAGGGTTTGAGTATTGTATTTTTATACATTCTTAACCCTGATGTTATTTTTTTAGGTGTCATTATATTAGAAACATGGATTAAGAAAAGGTAAAAGATAGTTTTTTGGACCTTAATGTATTACATGATGAACATCAAACCAAAATTTTAATGATAAAACAATTATGTTTTGGGTAAATTTTTGATGTAATAAACTGCGTATGAGCTATGTTTGACTAATCTTTTTTCACATCTGATGTGGGAAACATCAATTAAGGCCTAAAAGCATCACATATAACCTATGTGTTACTAAATATGATTATGTCTAAGTGACAAAAATAGTTGAAGCCAAGGTTTTGTGATAGGTGAGATGCAACAATACAAAAGGAGAACAAAACAGAAAATGTAATTTGAAGCCACAAAATGCACCACATAGATAGAGCATATAATCAAATAGAAAATAGTCAATAGAATATGCTACCACCTTGCAAGCTACAAGCCCCTTTGTAATGGGTGTAGGGTATCAAAAACCTAAAAAGACCCCATTGTCATGGCATGTGTGTAATGTGGTCCCTCTGGTGTATGATATCACATGAAATATCCTATAATATGTTGATAACATAAACAAACATAATTTATAATATAAACATCATCACCTTAATGATTGGTCTCCATATCATTGGCATCAGAGTGTTAGGGTGTGGAGCTAAAAGCTTCAATTGTTGTAGACATGGAGGAGGTTGCTGAGTTCCAAGGAGACCGGCGTCGGTAGAGTATAGTGTAGAAGGCAACCGACATCGGTAGGTGTGAACTGAAGACAACTAGTATTGACAGGAGGTCGGCCGATGTCGGTCACCTCTAGGTAGACAGGGACCGACGTCGGTCACCTGTGTGTTTCAGAATTGTTCATTGCATGAACAGTTAGTTAGTTAAACTGAGTGTTTGCATGTTAAAGGCTAATTATTGTCTTCAGTTACATGTCTAATTATTGTAATTAAGAAAGTCTAATTATTATATGCATGAGATCTATATAATACACTCATAGGTTGTATTTTAAAAGTGTACTAGAAAGCCATTGAGCTTGTAGAGAGAGCTAGAGTAGCTCCTCCTAGTTCCAAAGGGGTGCTGAGTGTGCATGATCAGGGAGAGTTGCAGGTTGTGCAAGTTCTACTAGGAGATCCACTAGGGTACTAGTTGAAGAATCATAAGGACATGGTGAGGCAAGGACAAGGGTTCTTCAGGGTATAGAGATATCTACATGGTGAGTATGGTCTATTAGTGATTGCAGGTTGATTGCAGGAGTAGGGAGATCTACTTGGAGTATGTTTGTATACTTGGTGTACTGGCAGCATTGTTACTTACTGGTTGGAGAGGTGAACACCAATTCTATATTTGAGTTGTGTGTTGGGACTGTAAGAGAGAGAGATTTTAGGAGAGAATTACTGTTCACTTGAGGTGTGGGAAGCCTCTGAGAGGTGGTTGAGAAGAAGTGGCATCTTTTTTATTGTATTTTCTTCTAAGTGATTATTAATACAATTGTGTATTGTCTCTCATATCATGTGTTGTTTCATATTTCTAGTTACTTATCATTCTGGTATAATTACGTGTTTAGTTGCTAATACAAGAGGTAATCATATATATACTCTTATTGGGGAGAGTAGGATCCTGACAGTTGGTATCAGAGCTTTTGGTTGGGTTGACTAATAGGTGGTTCAGATCTGGTTAGTGTTTGTTGATTACATGTTACTCACAGGGGTTTCTGATTGAGTGGTAGTATAGCAATGGCAGAAGAAAGTAAGCTGCGAATGGAGAAACTAAATAGCACGAATGGTCTGATTGATGGAAAGAAAGAGCAAGGAAAAGAAGATTGTTGGTCGATAGAAGATCAACATGTAGAAGTACATGTTGCAAGGGTTGTTGCACAGGTTGTTCTGGATAAAGTAGAATCTTGGTTTACAATTCTTTTGCCTCTTTCCATGCAACCCAAAATAGAGCATCTTTTCATGGATATGTCTTTAGAGACTTTGGAGAGATTTATTTAGGAGCTGGTGAGCCTTGTCAAATGGTTGGTAAAGGGGAAGTGAAGTTTAAATTGCAGATAGATAACACACGGGTGTTGAAGGAGGTCATGCAGGTACCAGTCTTGGAGATGAGTCTAATTTCTTTAGGAAAGTTGGGTGATGGGAGATGCATAGTAACTCTCACAGCAGATCCACTTGAATTAAACGGTGGTAAGAAAGTAGGTATCCTTTATCTATCTACATATATTATGGATTCACCTTCTGTTGCAGAGATGTGGCTTTGTAGGCTTGGTTACATATGTAAGAAGATAATGCATGTTCTTAAGTGGAAGACAAATATCTTTGACAAACTTAAGAATTGGAAAGCCTTGGTGTTCATGGAGGAGATGACAGACAGAGATCAACTGAGGGGATTGAATTATTCTGAGTAGGGCTATGTTAATTTGAATAGGGTTTGACCCAAAAGGATCTCAAGGGTAAAAAGTCATCACTCACAGGTGAACATAGATACCGGCATCGGTCACTAAGAACCGACGTCGAACAAATAGGAACTGACATCGGTCATGTGCAGATCAGCAGAGTCGGTGGTGTTGGGCAGCAGGAATGGATGTCGATCATACAGTGACCGACATAGATAAGGGGTACAGCGGTGTCGGTCAGGAAACTGACATTGGCAGACAGGGTCAGTCGCAGGGAATCGACGTTAGTTGGTTGCAAATTGGGAGATGGCCGAGATCGGTCACTGGAACGGATGTTGGGTGGACAGCAAGCTATCAAGGAATCTCAAACACCCATATGGAGGAATGAAAGGGTAAGTGGACCTCATATTCATTGTTCACCTTCTTACTTATTGCTTACTGATGGTCGAGAACCAAGAAGATATGAAGAGGCAATGCAGGTAGAATTCAAAAACAGTGGGAGCTTGGCATGGATGAGGAGTGTGAGTCCTTGGAGAAGAACCAAATAGGAGTTTGTTGGTGGAGTTGTCAGCTGGAAGAAAGCACTGAGAGACAGATGGATTCCCATGTTAAAGAAGAGAGTGGATGGATAAGTGAGACAAAAGGCCAAGGTATATGGTCTTGAGGAAGCTGCAAGATAGTCGTACAGGTTTTGACAGGTGGATGACAAAGCAGGGCTTCAGTCAATGTCAGTGTAACTATTGTGTTTGTTCTTACCAGGTGGATGATGAGTCATGACATTATCCTCTTACTGTATGTGGATGGTATTCTAGCAGGTTTGTACATATAGGGTTTTGTTGAGCTAAGGGTAAGGTTAGTTTAGAGGAATGTCAGGGGGAATTTAGAGCAGTGAAATTATTTGGCATGAGAGACATGGAGATTTTTGTCTCCAGTGGGAGCTGATGTGAATCAGGGGTTGGCGAGGTTCAAGATGCAGGATGCAGAATCGGTAAGCACACCAAGGGCTGGACAGTTCAAGTTGAGCTTAGAACAGGGTTCAAAATCACATGAGGTCTAGTGTAGGCCTGAGTTTTTCTAAGCAGTGGGAGTTGTCAGAGAGTTTGGAGCCAATTTGGGGAAGGTAGATTCTCAGGTATTTGAGAGGGACTAGCAGCAGGTTAACATGTTATGCAGGGTCAAGGTCTTCACTACATGATTTTTTAGGTTCAGATGTGGCAGGTTACTCAGATGACAGAAAAGGAATCACAGGGTGTCTGGTGGGTGGTCTTCAGGATTGAGCTTGAAGAGGGATACAAGCCAGGAAATAAATTAGACAGTGTACAGGTACAGATATAGTTGCAACTGTTTATCTCCAAGTGGGAGGTTGTTAGGGTGTAGAGCTAAAAGCTTCAACTGTTGCAGACATGGAGGAGGTTGCTGAGTTCCAGGGAGACTGGCATCGGCAGTGTACAGTGCAGAAGGCAACTGACATCGGTAGGTGTGAACTGAAGACAACCGACATCAGAAGCAGGGCAGCTGACATCGGTCACTTCCAGGCAGACAGTGACCGACGTCGATCGCCTGTGTGTTCCAGAACTGTTCGTTGCATGAATAGTTAGTTAGTTGAACTGAGTGTTTGCATGTTAAAGGCTAATTATAGTCTTGAGTTGCGTGTCTAATTATTGTAATTAAGAAAGTTTAATTATTGTATGCTTGAGATCTATATAATAGACTCAGAGGCTATATTGTAAAAGTGTGCTAGAAAGCCATTGAGCTTGTAGAGAGAACTAGAGTAGCTCCTCTTAGTTCCATAGGGGTGATGAGTGTGTATGATCAGGGAGAGTTGCAAGTTGTGCAAGTTCTACTAGGAGATCCACCGGGGTACTGGTTGAAGAATCATAAGGACTTGGTGAGGCAAGGACAAGGGTTCTTCAAGGTGTAGAGATATCTACATGGTGAGTATGGTCTGTTAGTGATTGCAAGTTGATTGCAGGAGCAGGGAGATCTACTTGGAGTATGGTTGTGTACTTGGTGTACTGGCAGTGTTGTTACTGACTGGTTGGAGAGGTGAACACCAATTCTGTATTTGAGTTGTGTGTTGGGACCGTAAGAGAGAGAGTTTTGAGGAGAGAATTACTGTTCACTTGAGGTGTGGGAAGCCTCTGAGAGGTGGTGGAGAAGAAGTGGCATCTTCTTTATTATATTGTCTTCTGAGTGATTATTAATACAATTGTGTATTGTCTCTCATATCTTGTGTTGTTTCATATTTCTAGTTACTTATCATTCTGATATAATTCTGTGTTTAGTTGCTAATACAAGCGGTAATCATATATATACTCTTATTGGGGAGAGTAGGATCCTGACACAGAGTGATGATTTCAATCACACATCGAATAATGTCCCTTCTCTTAATCAAGTTAGTGTCATGTTATCCTCATCAACCCTACATAATAGCAAACATCCAATCAAAGACCTTGCCACCTTGCAAGTTGTGTAACCCATTCTGATGGATAAAAGTCTTGGAAATGCAATAACTACCTTAAATTTATACAATCTTATAAATTCCTAAATTTAAACTATAATCCCAATAGACACAAATGTAATGTACCGAGAAATTTGGATGACACATTTTTTACCAAGACTTGGAACTATAATGCTAGTGATTTTTGGTGCATATCATGCGTAAGTACAATATGTAAATGATTTTTCCTCAACCACATTAGACAATGCTTGAATAGTTTGATAGATGTCCTAAGAAAAAATTAAAAACAACTAGAGCATTCACAACTTCAATCTTGATATTGGTTTTTTTCACTCATGCCCACTTCAATTTTATCCGAATCTCAATCCCAAAATTCCAAATCATTCTTAGTTGCTTCTAATTTTTCTAGTTCCATTGTAATGAAAACAATTTATCCATTCCAATCACCATGACAAAACCAAATCACCCAAAGTTGGTTCAATTGTAACATGTTCATCTCTTCAACTAGCCAATACAAATGTCCCCTGATCAAAAGCAAGGGACTTGTAATTTTGACATAGAGATTGGTCAAAGATGTTATCTCTTTCTAGAAAGAATGCAAGCCATTGTAAACTCAATCATTACATGGTGATTCAGATCCCAATAAGTTCGGTCATATAATTACATTACATGAAGTAATTTTGACATCTAAATATATTCTTAGTGGTAGAAAGTAGTGAAATATTTTAAGGTGAGCTAAGAGATGATGGTGAGAAGAAATGATAAATTAGTATTTATGGGTTTTGAGTGAGGTTTAAATGTTAGTTATTACCCTCTGTTACTACATCACCACAGACAAAATATAGAAAATGTTAGAAATTTCTATAACAAAGCTCAAAACATATTGGCTATTGTATTATTTTATAGCTATTCCACGACAAACCAGACCAAAACACAGAAATAGTTGAGACCACTTGTCTGTGTTTCATGGAGCCACGTGATGAAACGCACTAAATAAATCATAAATTGCATTCTCTTAAATTTTATTCGTATTGTATCTATTCGATACTTAGAGACCATGTGGGCATATATTTTGGTATCATTGAATTGGTTTGGTTCCTATTCCTTATACTACAAAAATATAGTTGAGAATAAAACATAGGAAATGAAGTAAGGAGTATTCGTTCAATAAATATTAAATCTCTCATAAAAACGTTATCAAATGATACATTGTTGCGGTAATATATGCGAATAGTATTTATTTTAAAAACAATACAATGATATACTTTTAATAATGCACAATTTTATAAGTTAAAGTAGATATAATATTTAAACTTATATTGTATGATCTATTAACTATGAATGTGGTATAAAATTTGACGTATTTGAGTATATGGAATAAAAATATAGGCATCAATAATAACACGGGAAGACTGTACAGTACAGGAGATTTAAATAATCAAACATCATATAATATTATGTGATAGAATATATTACAATATTAATATTTTATTACATATAATAAATAAATAAATATATTTATAATAATAATTATTAATATAATATTTAATAATATTTTATAAAAATATTAAATATATTTTTATTATATTGGAAAGATATATAATATTATAATATATATTTAAAAAGGTATAGAAGATGCAAGATATTCCGTTATTTGTGTTAGTTTTATGATCAGATTTGAAATAATTAGAAAATGCAACACAATGAACAATGAACACAACAATATACCCTGGGAAAACCCTCCAACTTGAAGAGGAAAACCCAGCAACAATATATCTCTTATATATTGAATAATAAGAATAGCAATCTGCTTTTCAAATGAATTATCTTTCTTATCCTCCTTAAACAATGAGAAATCACTCTATATATATACAAGTGAGAGGAAAGAGATGCATCTCTTCAATTTCCCTATCAGCCTCCACCAAACAAATTATGTCTTAAATAATACAATAAGTTGGGCTGGAAGTGAGAGCCCGACGCTGCTCCTTCAACATCAACACTCCCTCTCAGCTAGGGAGGATACTTCTAGCTACATAAGACATATCACCTCATCATGATGTCAACCACAATGGCTACAACAATGTATAGTATGTACAAGTGTTCATCACTTTACATGACATCCACCATGGTTCTCCTAAAGAGTGGAATCAAGGGATTTCACCTTGAACTTCTCTCATATAGAAGAACTTGTTATCAAGGGATTTCACCTCGAACTTCTCTCATAAAGAACTCGTTATCAAGGGATTTCACCTCGAACTTCTCTCACAGAGAAGAACTCGTTATCAAGGGATTTCACCTCAAACTTCTCTCACAAAGAAGAACTCGTTATCAAGGGATTTCACCTCGAACTTCTCTCATAAAGAAGAACTCGCTATCAAGGGATTTCACCTCGAACTTCTCTCACAGAGAAGAACTCGCTATCAAGGGATTTCACCTCGAACTTCTCTCACAGAGAAGAACTCGCTATCAAGGGATTTCACCTCGAACTTCTCTCACAGAGAAGAACTCGTTATTAAGGGATTTCACCTCAAACTTCTCTCACAGAGAAGAACTCGCTATCAAGGGATTTCACCTCGAACTTCTCTCACAGAGAAGAACTCGCTATCAAGGGATTTCACCTCGAACTTCTCTCATAAAGAAGAACTCGTTATCAAATCTTTGGCGGCTTCTACAATATATATGTTCAGCCTTTCTGCAACACCATTATGTTGAGGATTGTAAGGGATAAAGAACTCCCTCTTAATCCCTGCTTCAATGCAAAAGTTATAGAATTCTTTAGAGGTGTACTCCCCTCTGTTGTCAAATCTCATAACTTTGATTCTTTTCCTAGATAAGTTCTCTACCCGAGCTTTAAATTCTTTGAACCTCTCAAGTACTTCTTTAGATTTCATGGCACAACCTTTGCAGTTACCTTCATGCTCCTGGTGGAATTTTGGAAAACTCGTGACCATATTCTCCATGATAGGTAGAGCCCAAAAATGTAGGTGAGCCAATCTTCGATGCCAAAGATCACACAAGCTTGAAGAATCATGTACTAATCCCTGAAGTGGACAAGTGATTTTCCTATAGAGGCTCTCATACGTAACTCCAATTATAGGCACGGTGAGGCAGCTGGAGATAGAAGTAGTTGGTGATTAATTCCAATACTCCCCCCTTAATCACAAGTACTACTATCTATGATGCACAATAGATCTCTTTTCAACTCTGCGAAACTCTTAATTATTGAATGTCATTTTATGACCATTAATACAACTTCTCGATGGCTATTGCTATCATCTCACAACGTGTTTCATCGTTTACATCCTTCTTCAATACGCAGCTACTCGACTCTTTTCAATGCCTTGGCTGCTTTCACACTTATGTGGGTTGCTACCACATCAACATACCTTCTATTATTCCCATGAGGTCCTTAGCTTTAGCTCTCTCCAACCTCAATCTTTTCTATGCTTTAGAATGGTGGTAGGCTTGCAGGTTGTAGCCTTTACTTTTTCTTTGATGATTCTGCTACTTTTGCTGTAGCTTGACACTTAAACAATCTGCCAACTGCTCTTTTTTTTTTTTTTTTTTAATAACAATGATCCACATTGGATCCCCCATGTTCCAAAGATACGGCCATATACTTCTCTTCTCAATAGTATCTTCCACTTTCTTTCAAGATCACAGCTGGCGACGGCTGTCACAACTAGATACCCTTCTCAAACAGGGCTCTACGGCCGTTTAATGGTTGTACCTATCATTTCACCATCGCAACTTGATCTTTTCTTCTAGAAGCAAGAACACCTCAGTTAGAATGCTATGACATTCACAAACAGCTGACTGTAAAACAACTTTTATTCCTTAATAAAGCAGCGACATCTTTCAGCAAATCTTCCCAAGTATAGATTTGTATTTTTCCTTCGCCCAAGACCAGATTTCCACGTCTAACACACTCAACGTAACCACATTTTATTTTACTGGGAGTACTTCAACTGCTCCACAATGACACATTTTTCCATGCTCATGTCTGCTTCTTCTTAGCTTTCTCGCCTAGGCGAATTAACACCAACCTGCGCGTTGGGGTGTAATTGACTAATTGGAACCGATCGACAAATATTTGAACAAAAAAATTAAACAGACTGCCATGAAAGGTTCGGCTTCCAGATCTGACTCTTGCCTTTTCTCAGTGGACAAGAGTTCTACACCAATCGTTATAGTTATAGTCTAGTTTAAAACAGGTTCCAAGTAATAATAGATCTCGCATTACAGAGGAAACGTGGTTTCCATTTCTTTCGCAACCCAGCTCGAGGCTGGAAGCCCAGTTCCGGATGGCAGTCCAACTCGTGCTGGAAATCCGGCTCGAGTTCCATCCGCAGTCGAGAAATCCGAGGCAAAAAGAAAGTTCCATGCAATAATCGATCTCGCATTAAAGAGGAAACATGGTTTCCATTTCTTTCCCGACTGGAGTATCCGGAATTGTTTGCTGGTAAAAGGGGGGAACAATATCTCTCCCGTATTTTCACTTGTTTTCCCGCAAATAGAACACCCTCCCCAGAGAAATAGCCTTGCAGGATCGATTCTATTGTCCCTCGTGAACTGTAGAGATCTGAGAAGATTGGTACTGCGAAGGAACAAACTCGAAGGGCCAATTCCAGAGGATGTAGGCTATAAGTTAGCCAAATTGCAAGTGATGGACATCGCGCAAAATAAGCTTAGTGGCAGCAACCCGAAATCACTAACAAATTGTTCCGCGCTCATTCAGCTTCAAACAATCGAAAACCAGTTAAGCGGAGTGACACAGCACTTAGTTGTTCAGTTCTTCTCTTGACAGAGCTGGCCAGATAGCAGTAGCCACTATCTTCTATTCGGCTCCTGCACTCTCATCACGCCTGTAGCCTGGGTGCTTCCTTTCAACGACACAACTGCTCTTCCTTATTGGCTACGGTTTCTCTTTGCACACTGCCTGCTCACGATCTCCTTCAACTCTCTCTGCAAGCTTGTACTAGTTGCTTACTTCTCCTCCCAGTTGGCTCTCCTTGAACGCTCAGCAATCTACTTGAGCTTCTCACAAACTAGGTTTGCTCCCCTGATTTTGCAGATTGCATTTTTTTTTTCCCCGATCTACTGGCGTCTTATGCTACATGTGGCGGCATCCACTGAGCACTTGGTAAATAGATTTACATCGCCTTATCACTAAATTTCTGAGGATCGCTATACAAAACAACCTCGACTACAAGCTTTCTGTAATACTCATCGCTTTCTCTTCTGCCAACAAGGACCGTGCTTCTTTCCTGAGCAGCTTCTAGCTCTTTCTCATGTTGGCAGCAAATTACTATGTCATGGCGGTGCTCTTTCCTCCCAAGGTCTGTCATTTCTCCATGCTCTGCTGATCTTCTCCAGATGGCTCTGTCAAACCTGCGCACTACTCCTCCAAGCTGGTTGCACTTTTTCATGATTATCTCCATACATTCTTCCTTTAACTCGACGGTCTTAGATTCTTGTCACAAGTACTTCACACAAACCTGGTTGACTCTTCTTGTCAAAGTTAGAAATGGCATGATATGAGAGTCGCTTTTGCTGGAAAAACATACTTCAACTAAAACCACATAGATTTTCCTTGAATGAGCACGGACTTGAACTATTTGACATAAACCAGCTAGGCGCTTCTACTGGACCTTGGTACACAGTCCATGAAAAAACATAAACTATACTGACGCTTCAAATGACCATGACATACGGCTCTATTGGAACAGAAAAAAATTAATACATAGAACTTTCTATTCATCTCTCAGCGAATACACATACAAAGATTTAAACATCTATAATTTAAACATCTATAGAAAGCTTCAACTTTCTATCTAGACAAGGATCTGCTTGTATGTTTCCTTGAACCAGTTGCTGCAATGACAAATCTGATCACGATCTTCTTCAAACCCGCTCTGATACCATGTTAGTTTTATGATCAGATTTGAAATAATCAGAAAATGCAACACAATGAACAATGAACACAACAATATACCCTGGGAAAACCCTCCAACTTGAAGGGGAAAACCCAGCAACAATATATCTCTTATATATTGAGTAATAAGAATAGCAATCTGCTTTTCAAATGAATTATCTTTCTTATCCTCCTTAAACAATGAGAAATCACTCTATATATATACAAGTCAGAGGAAAGAGTCGCATCTCTTCAATTTCCCTGTCGGCCTCCACCAAACAAATTATGTCTTAAATAATACAATAAGTTAGGCTGGAAGTGAGAGCCCGACGCTGCTCCTTCAACATCAACACTCCCTCTCAGCTAGGGAGGATACTTCCAGCAACATAAGACATATCACCTCATTGTGATGTCAATCATAATGGCTACAACAATGTATAGTATGTACAAGTGTTCATCACTTTACATGACATCCACCATGGTTCTCCTAAAGAGTGGAATCAAGGGATTTCACCTTGAACTTCTCTCATATAGAAGAACTTGTTATCAAGGGATTTCACCTCGAACTTCTCTCATAAAGAAATCGTTATCAAGGGATTTCACCTCGAACTTCTCTCACAGAGAAGAACTCGTTATCAAGGGATTTCACCTCGAACTTCTCTCACAAAGAAGAACTCGTTATCAAGGGATTTCACCTCGAACTTCTCTCATAGAGAAGAACTCGCTATCAAGGGATTTCATTCTATCTAGACAAGGTTCTGATACCATGTTGGTTCATGGACCAGCTAGGACTCGAACCTAGGACCATCCATACGCTGCTGGAGTGCTCTACCACTGAGCTACTGGTCCCTCTTGGACCAGTCTATCTTCGGTCCGAGTGTGGCTTAACACCAACAATTTGCACTATGAGACTGTTAACATTATGCTTCAGATTAGATGACAAAAACTAACTTGTCATGCCAACGGATTGCCATGTTTCTTCCAAACCCAAACTCCTCATCACACACATCCCCATCCTACCTGATTAAATCTTTCGGCCATCAATCAAAGGAGTTCATGCCCTGTTCATGGAAGCAATCTGCCAACAGTTTCTAATGTTTGCAATGGAAGTCTTACCCGCTGTGAGATCAAATAATAGGTGTAGCGAAAAAATGAGATTTTTTAGTAGAGATTTACAAGAACAGTCGATCGAAAGGAAAGAGAAGTGCTATGAGTCTTGGCGGCTACCTCCTCCTGGCAAACACTTACAAAATATTTTTTTGACAGTGATAAAAATGCTTATGACGTATTTTTCTTCGAGTGCATATATATATTTTCAGGAACTAAATATTGCTTCTTGTTTTTTTAAGGTAGGTCTGCTTTCTCCTCCTCTAATAAGGACAGCATTAGAGTTTTTTTTGAGATTTTATATTTATATATATATATATATATATCACACTTATTTATATAATATGATTTTAATGTGCATGAGTTTCAAAATCTGAGATAATTTATTTGTTTGCATGCCCATGATTGTCTTGATACCCATGAAAATTAAGTCGATCAAGAAAGGAATGCAGAATCTGAGAGGCCATTCTACTTCTGCTTTCCTTTCTAATTAGAATTTCGCTTTGATATTCATCATGCCTTTCTATCTTCAATTTCAATCAAATTTCTAACCCAGTCATGGTGCAATGCAGTCAAATTGCCATGTATACCCACCCATCTGCACCACTCACCAACGTAATGATGCAGATAATATTTCCCATGCATAGCAAATACGTGTCTCTGCATAGCAAACAGGGGTGATCACATAAGCGAGATACGTACTAAACAAGTGTCGTGACGTGGACGGTTAAAAAAATTTAGTTTTCCTGGTCTCATCTGAGACGAATTTTCGCATGCTTTCTCAAATAAAACGCCTTTAGCATAATTAATAGAGCAAAGCCAACGGCTATACAATATACATGTATGACGGGCATAATAAAATAATAGGACCAACGCCTTTCATCAAATATTGGTTTTAATTGAATTAAAGGTACAAGCTGAGTATAAAGCCCGTGGATGACACTTCATAGTCATACTTTTCTTTAAATATGGTGTGGATCCCACTATAAACGCTTTTCAAGGCTAAAGGCATAAAACTTAAAATTTGCCTGCCGTATGAACGCCTCAAATGTAAGGCAAAGTTAAAACTTTGGAAGGGCATAAATGTGACGGTCGACGTTGCTTGGTTTGTTTTTAAAGATTCAAATATTAACATTGTGTTTAAAATATAGTATTGTAACCTTCTATAAAAACTAGAATGAACACATCAATTTAACACCTTTAATACAGATAAGTAATTTACATCGTTCGACCGTCTCATTTAACTCTTCCCTTACTCAGGAAGGTTTGTTTAACCCTCCACGCGATCCGACTTTGATGGTACACATGTGACACATGTCCTTTCTTTCTCGGTCATGTTTTCCTCACGAATTTCACCAGGGCTAAACGGTCTGTGCAGGGTTTTGATTTTGGTGTATTTATACGCACTTCATCTTTCAATTATTTACACTTGGAAAGCTGTAATAGATCCCATAAATTTATAGGCTTCTCTTCAGTTGTTTCTGCTGTGTCTTGCCAAGCAAAATGGATGGTTCTCCTGCTGTGTTTTCCGCAAATTTTGCTAATGTGCAGACCGAAGAGTACGGTATATCGCCACCGCTATTTTATCATGATTTTATTTCTACTCCGAACAATTTGATTCTAAACGTTCTGGAATTTGCCAAGCGTAGCTCTAATTCTGACGAATTTGGCTATGACCGCTACTCCAATCAGCCGTGGGAAAAAATAAAGGGCATGGATAAGAAGTGCCTTCACAAATTGACCGAAAGAGAGAGGAGAAAGCAAATGAGATCCCTCTATTGACAACTCACATCATTATTGCCACAACAAAATAATAAGGTAATCACTATATTTTACTCAATTTATCTTTCTGCTCACTGGATTTTTTTAATATAAGAAATGTGAGTCTCATTTACGCAGGTACTTATACAAGAATTGATCTGTTTTATTTAATAAAAAGTTACTTTGTGAGTGCTAAGAGAAAATTATTTCGAATAAAAAAAGTCACACAAATTAATATGTAATTGGAGTTTTCTGGAATGTTTTGACCATTATTCTTGTACTGTGGTGCAGGGCAACACTTCTGTAACTGATCAGCTATGTAAAGCCACGGAGTATATCCGCTACCTACAGCGGAACATCGATGATCTTGCCAAGAAACGAGACGAACTAAAAATGCAAGAAAAGCAGTACAGTGACAGAGACAATGCTGTGCCATCGAATGAATTTGAGACATTTCGTGCGGTGAATATACGCCATGTTGGATCACTTGTAGTAGTCACAACAAACACTTTGAGAGAGCAGATGGCATTGTCTGAGCTTCTCCTTGCAGTTCAAGAAGAAGGTCTTCAAATACTTAATGCCACATTTTCCACCACTGATGATAAAATCCTTCACGCCCTTTTTTGTAAGGTAATAATCTATTCTCGCACAACTTAAACATACTTTCAGCATGAAATTAATTACAAGCAGATGTGTTATTTCAGGTATTGCATATGGAGACTTTCCAGAGCAGCGACATAATTAAACAGAAAATTTAGCACTTGATGAGAAAACATTACATTCGAGATGACTATGCGGCCAAAGCTAAACGATTTCCACTACAGTTTCTGCTTTTGAGGATGTGTGACTCTGAACAATACAAGATCTATTCCTTGGAGATTATGTAGAAAAACACATTGATGTGACATGGGTAAAAAATTTACATGTTTCACCGAATATTTAGGTAAGATAGATCTGCCAAATAGTGAATTAACGGAGGTGCCGTTTGGATGCAGAGAATTAAAGCGCTTTTCCTAAAATAAAGGTATAGTTCACATGATTACTTATGTGCAAGCTGGGAGGGTGCAGTGTCTCAGTAGTTTATGCTTAAGTGCCTTGACAAGGACCCGGGTTTGGTGGTTTGTTGTGGACTTACAGATACAAGTTAATTGATATAAATTGAGTTCATTTGACTCCTATAAATTTTCTGTAATTTGACCTAAAAGTAGGGCTTAGACGGAGACAATAGCTTAGGAGAGCTTAGATAGAAAAATCTCGTTGTTCTTGTTTTTCTTTTTTGTCTCTCTTTTATTAAAAATGTTCTGTATAATTTTTGAAAAATTCAAAGCCATCTAACATAAAAATTAACTACCTCGCGAAGCAGATCTTATGCATAACCCATAATTAGCTTCCAATTGGTTGAATGTGTTATAGTAGCACTTTCACGTGTTATTCTAAAAACTATCCATATTTTTTGTTTTTTAATTAATTCAATTTTCTTGGGCAAAACGTACAAGTCCATAGTTGAATATATCAGTTAATGTATAGTTCATATTTATAATAATAGTAATATTATGTCTTTATTTATGATTAATTTTACCAATATAATATGAATGGATTGCCAAGTTAGTTTCAATTTGTCTTGAACACATCACAGGTTATAATATTCAGATCTATGGATTATATGTCTTTAGAGGGCGATTTTTCTTAAGTTAATTGAAATCTAAAACAAACTTATACCATCAAATTAAAGCCACATTAAATGTTGATCTCAAATGTGCCTGCACCCTCTCCTTGGACTGCCTACATATAGGCTTATACTCTATTGTACAAAAAAAATCAAGGTTATTATAGTTCTTTCAAAACTCAGAGAGTGATATTTTCCAAGTTAGCTTATATATATAATTCTTGTTTGCGTATGGGTTGGTAATTAGCTTAAGGACATAACAATATTTAATTTACCACTTACTTTTTATTATCAATTAAAATGTATAAAATATATAGTCATGCCATCATAATAAGATGCTACCACAATTCGTAAGGGTCTCAATCACATCAAAAAGTTAATACCTAGTTGTGTGGCTTCCATTATATAACCTTATTTGTGTTATATATTAATGTATTTAATATACTGAACCACATGATTATAGTTTTGATGGTAATATTCACAAAACCACTATCTTAGAAGGGGTCACTAGTTCTTAGTACTTAATTAGATAATGCCACTACAGACCAAATCCTACTATTCATATGATTACGCATAGCAGCCACATCACATTATACATAATGCATCCATGTGGCCTCACCCAAAGCTTATCAATGTGATCCCAACCCTAGCTCAATAAGATATTATAACATGTCCATGGGAGCAATAATTTCCACATGAATTTAGATTCATGTTTTCAATGAAAGAAGCAATGTTCCACCATATCCACACGTCAACTAAATGGATTTTAATGTAGTACATAATTTGTTTCATAAGATGAGTTACCTACTTCAAAATAATTGAGATGGATAATACTTTATGATCCATATGCAGACTTGAATACTCACTATGGGTTTTGTAAAAGGCATTCGCATCTTGTTCAAGGTGGAAGGACTAATGGGTGCCTCATGTTCAATGTTTTACAATAGTCACCACATATGGTCATAGTATTTCATGTGGCCATAATCCACTGACTATAGTCATAATTTCCTTTTGTAATGCAATGACTCTTCATGGCATCCATATAATTCTTAATTCTAATCAATTATTAAATGATGTCATAAAATATTTTATTTAATTTTAAGATAACCACCATATATCTACATGACCCATGTGTGTTAAATGATTACAAATCTATAAGTTTTCAAACTAGAGACCCCATGTAGGTTCCAAATGGCTTAATTTTTAGTCTAAAAAACATTAGATCCATGCCTCTATGGAGTTGAAACCCACTAAAATAATTTGAGGTAATACATAAGCATGGTTATATGATTGGTATGGGTTGGCTCCATCATGACTACCTATGGTGCCAAACATGTAAATATTATGTCTAGTTTATAAAATTGTTTCACTTCTTACATGGCTCCCATATCTATAATTTATAATCTATATGATATTAACTAAATAAAAAAATTACAGAGACAATGAAACTTAAACTAAAAGGGTCTATTACATAGTTAACCATCCTTATGTAAAATCACAAGTCCACACCTAGTGATCTAAGTGATCTTGATACAATGGCTTATGCAAAGTAATAAAAAGTTCCAGCCTTTAGGATGGTAACACTTGTCATGATCTTGGAATTATAAATTCACATACTCCAAAGTGTGATAATATTAAAAGAGTGAAAGGGAAGATCATTGTGTCATTGATCACCAACGTGATTATGCCAAGTGGAACAATCCTAGCCATGCATCTCACATAATCTAAATCTCAAATACATGAATCAAATCATCACAATGAAGTGTGATTTATGAGAAAGAAGCTCCAAATGATATTACATCAATAGAAATAATTTATTCTACTTATAACCATAAGAAAAGGTTATAGTAGCTTTCAATGGTTATGATATAACACTTTGATCTAATATAAGGATTATTTCATGGTATTCATGTGTTTCCTCTTAGAGTTAATTTTAACTACAAATATATAAAATAACCACAAGGATAAAGTATAAGAGGTCATGACATATTTTAACACTAGTATTCCATCTATACTTTACATAGTTTTTATGAAAGGAATAAGATTGTCTCGTTGGACTTCTCTAAAGTATACGAGTGTGTCATTATGAACCAATTAAGTGGTTGAGACTATGTGACCGTGAATAAATACATTTGATTAAGTCATATAATTAGGAATTGAAGGTTTGGGCATTGGTAGCTATGATCAAGGAGGTCATTATGAATTACTATATGCTACAACTTTAATAAAAAATTATCTTAAATGGATTGGCTCATAAAGATTTTTTGATTGATATTATATAATATTTTTGAGTGTAAATATTATGGGTGACCACCAATATTTTTATTATCCAGTTTAAAGGTGTGTAATACAAGAATAACTTGTTATCAAATTAACATAATAACCATGGAAATAACATGGTTCTATCTCTTACTATATAGTTCAAAAGACCAAACTATATAGGTAGTTTTATCTACAAAGTTGCATAATTTAATATTAATACCACAAGGATTTAATAACTGGTGCATTCATTATTTTTAGACTTAATGTTTATCCTTATTAGTCACAAGTTAATGGTTTACTAGTGGCTTCATTTTGTTTTACCATTACAATATCCGTTAAATGGATAGTCTATCTACTAATGGGAATTAGTGAATCACCCTTATACATTGATTATATATTTATCATTAGAAAAAAATTCATTCCTATCAAAATATGCAACATATAAATAACATATCTCTTTATTCCCCTTTCCTACTCTAATTTCTTCATGAATGCTATTCAATCCACATAATGCATATATTTCTTGTAGTGTTTTAATTTCAAGAAGTAAATGAGTTAAATAAATTTAACACAAATAAAAAGATCTATAATATAATTTACCCCTATTTGAATCATATTATTTTAAACTAATTCATAAACAAGGTAAAATAGGGTTGAGAGTTAAGAAAGATGCACTGTTTGATTAAAATATTTCTCAGTTGATTGCTTACATGGTTTGTCATTACATGATGACTAAGTATCATGAAGGATGAGATTTTTTTTTACCATGATACCCTTGGTCACCTAGAAATTATTATCATAGATCCCATATAGTAATGCTAAGGAATCTATCTGGGTGCTCTGTGCATCAAACCTCATTGAAGTATGCTTAGGTACATTGAGAAATAAAAAGTTGTGACATACTAGTTCATTGTGGAATTTTAACATATATTTCCAACTTTGTGTGAATTTACACACAGATTCTCTATCACAACCCAAAGTTGTAATTATATCTCGTCATGTTTCTAATGATAATTATTCATTATGAGAAAGTTCAATTCAATTTAGCACTGATGAATTGTGAATTTATCACCTCTTGTGGAGTTTCAAATAGAGTTAAGTCATAGTCTTATTTTCCCCCTCATCATGGATACATATTTCATTCTCCTACCTCCATTAAATAACTATCCATTTCTCATAATAGTCTTGGTTACCATCAATTAATGGAATTTAATTGGAGAACTCACATTTAATTGAGGGATGGCATCTCACATGCTATTATAAATTATTACTTCTTTGTGGCAACTTCATGTATTTCCATTTTTTTTTTGTAGTTTGTATGGTTAATTTACATTTATTATTGCAATAACCTTATTATTGCATGCTTTCTAAAATGTGATTTCCTTGTGGTCACTTCTACTCTTGTCCACATTTACTATCTTGTTCTTTGGGATATAATTATTTCTTTCCACACTCAAAAACAATTTTATTTATTTTTTGGCCACCTTAATTTTGTCAAAATCTAATTATTTTATAAATCTCTATTGTAAGATATATTTAAACAACCAATTCTATTTGGTTTATGGTTATCTCATATGTGATATTAATTAATTTTGTAATTATGATCTATGTTCACTTTTTCACATTTCTTCCTTAGTGATCTTTATGTACTTGGCTTCTCATATAATTTTTTTTCCCCATGTACACATGGATAATGGTCCAAAAAATATATATTTTCCTCTTGTGTTTATACCACCAAAGGATAAATTTATATATACATAAATATATATAATTACTCATACATGTGATAATATTAATGCAATAAGTCTATGTAACTTCCAAAAGTGTTAATATCTTTCCACAAACATATACTCGTATTTATCAAACTTTTATAAAAACTTATACTAATAGATTACACACCATAAGAGACTCACTTTTACCAAATATCCATAGATTAGTAACAATAATCAATAGAATACCAATTGTTTCATCAAACACAATATTAGAAAAATCATCAACAACCATAGTTGCAAACATAAAATAATGGATGAAAAGCATACATATCATCTAATACCTTATCTAAAAATAAAAAATGATAAATATTATTAAAAATATCTACTTGAAATATCATGGCATATATATCATCAATAAACATAGCTTAAAACAACAAAGCATATATATAATCAAAAAAATCAGTAGGAACTATCATGGCATATATCATCAAAAATCACCATTAAAAATATCAAATAATACATACCATGTGAAAAATCATCTATAAATATAAAATAAAGTATCTAAAGCATATATGTGGGTTGAAAACTCAAGTTGGTTCATCACCTACAACTAACTAGCATTGGTGATATATTTAATCAATAATGACCCACTATAAGATCTTGAAACTCAAGGGAAAAGTATGTTACCCCTCTCAAAACACCTTGGCAGAGGCATGTGACATTTACTGTAGTCATGAAAAAGTTTACTTATTATCCCCTCCATGCATAAAGGTGTACATGAAGAGTGCCCAAATAATCAAGAATATTGCACTATCATCTAGTTGGGATGAAGTAAAATACGGTAAATTCACTTAACTTCCATTCCTTCAAAGATAAAAGTGTTACAAAAGGAGGAAAATATGGATTTTGAATAAAAAGAATCATATAGATATAAATCCATGATGTAAATTATCCATATACAATAAATTTATTCTCATTTACGCATTAAGTAATTACATAAGTATGAATATAATTTAGCAAACCGCTACCAAATAATGGAAATTACTTTAATGAAATGAAACAATCATAAAATATGGGAAATGACATAACTATATAATAAATAAGATATTCACAATGTAAATATAAGTTAACATTCATCTCACATATGGGTAATGCCATCAATTAAAATACAATAAATAAATTTTCCATCATTGGATTAAATAAATATCAACAATAAAGCATCCACATGGGAAAATTTTAGTAATCAATTATGGTATTGGTGTCTTATGGTATACTAAAGTGGTTGTACCAACCAATGAAACTTCAAAACTACTTATTCATGCACATATTATAGTGCATAAATTCATAAAATAAATGTTTCTCAATCAAAAGGAGTAATAATATACAAAATATCCACCCATATAATTTATCATGCACAACTAATGTCTAATTAGGTCATCAATAATTGAATACGTAATCAAGATAAATAATCAAACATTGAAGACAAGAATACACATGCACAATATAGTAGTTTTAACTCATGAAAGGAATTCCATTGGCAACTTGAAAACATCATTACTAAATAAGTATACAAACGAAAAATTACTCAAATCAACATATATCATGGTGGAAATTAGGTTTATTTACACAAAAAACAATGAAAACAAATTCATAATAGTATAACAAATAAATTATATATATATTTCCAAACCCTCAGGGTAGGGAAGTAACACAAAAAATAATATTCTACATTTTGCACCAATTAATATATAGTTTTGTTCACATCAAAGTGTCACAACATATCAATATTTTTGGACAATAGATGATGTGACTTTGAATTATAACATAAATTAACTCATGCATAAAGAACTATAATTGAATCCATGTCAAATATAAAATAAGAACTCTCTCTCTCTCTCTCTCTCTCTCTCTCTCTCTCTCTCTCTCTCTCTCTCTCTCTCTCTCTCTCTCTCTCTCTCTCTCTCTCTCTCTCTCTCTCTCTCTCTCTCTCTCAGTTTTGATATTTTATTATATCTTTTATTAAATAAATTTTATCTCAATCACATCTACAATTGAAAATATGATCAAAAAATCATCTTTCCATCTATATGGTAAAAAAATTCATACAATATAATCGTATTTATATTTTAAACCAAACATTCTACATTTGATGTTCATACCTAAGGTTAATATTTATGAGAACTCATCCCTATATAATTATGTAATTCAGTAACAATAATGTCAAATAAGAGAAACCACTAAAATTATGGCTTTCAATTTAGTCTAAATCCATACTGGATCCCTCAAACAATAAAAAAAATATTTTATGTCTATCAAGGCTCTTATTATTGTCACACTAAAAATATTCATTTTCCATTTCTAAAATTAAAGGTTTGGGGGGTTTCTCACCAAAAAAAAATAATTCCACAAGTTGTGACATTTAATCAAATTCCATACAAGACTAACATTACAAACTTTTAAAAAGGTAGAGTAGATTAATGTCATCATCAATAGATTAACATTTTCATTTAAATATTCTTTTTATCATGCCAAGAAAACCAAGGTACCCAATCAAAAGATAATTATATTATTTCATTTAGTATTAATTGAATTCCATCACTCATACCATGTGGGTAAAGAAAGAGTTTTAAAATTATAACAATAATGTAGGTGATATAGTGAAATTATATATATTGGTGGTTAATAATTACACATGAAGTATTAAATTTATTTTATTAAAATTTAAACATGTTCAACTAAATAAATAATTTTTTAATATTTTTTATGCTGATATAATAATTCAAGGCTAGTTATTCAAATTTGTGTTCTATTAGGGTGAATATTAACAAGAACATAAGCCGAGTTTAACCACACAGAGTAAATCAATGGTAGGGAAATTAGATATAACAATGAATTAACCCATTTCCCTAAAATGTACTTTCACATTGCTAAATGCATCATTTCATCCAATACAAAATGCATTTGGTTATGTTTTTTGAAACATAAGAAGTTCCATCATTAACACACAATTAATGATAAAATGTCACTTATTCATCACCTTAATACAGTTTCATAGAAAAAAATACATGCAGGTAATTTATTATGAAGGTGAATATTTTCCTTCCTCCATTAAAATTTTTCATATTTTCCTTCCCTAAGGAATTATGGATAGAACCTTAAATTTTACATCAATAAATAAGGGTAGGTCACACATTATGAGGCTAAAAAAATACTATTTTTTTTTTAATCATTTTCATCTTGGGGCCACATACAAGCTGAGTTGGTTGTAAAAATGATTTCATAGAACTCCATTATATAACTTACTCATCTTCTAACATGTATCGCTCCATGTAATACAATATTTTTTTTAGATTAATAATAAAAACTATTAAATCCATGTGCTACCAAATCTCTATGATATTATTGCATATCTATCAAGTTTTACTGATTATTTATTTACAAATAAAATTTTCACCTTGTCATAAGGGTATTAATATGTGGACTTAAAAAATTTATGTTATTCATACTATTCTTGTAGTGTTTTACAATATTGATCATTAGGTCTCTTAATTTACCAATTTAAGTGATAGACTTATAAATTAACACGTAGGAATAAATAATTTTTCCAAATGTATATTTTAATTGGAAATTTGGTTTATCATAAAACCAACTACATTTTTATCTTATGATGATCATATATCCATCATACGAACATTTAGTCACATAATATTTAAATCTATTATCCAATCTAATAACTATAAAAACATCCATTCATAGTAATCTATGAAAAAGTTTATATGAAAAATCACTCAATTTTCCCTTGAGAATCACATAAATAGATATCCAAATGTGTAAGAATGATCATTTTAATTTAAATATAATATACCTAATATTCACATTTTTCTATGTTAATATAAACTATCCACAACTACATTTCAAATGCACACATTCACATATAATTTTAACCTAGTAGTTAACAATTATTGACTTCACTCTAATACCATTGTGATGTATCCATTTGTGCTACTCCAAAATAAATACTAATTTTTATTATTTTAATTAACATAATTGTGTGTTCACATATTGTATGGGATCATAAACCACCATAGGAACCAACATATATTTCACATTAATACGTAACAAAAACATGGAATTTTCATTAATCACTAATCATAAATAATTAATGTGGATGAATTATTGAGTTAACCTTAGTTCATTTCAAACACATGTTAGTTTACATTCATGGGACCTAAATATTATGAGCCTTGTAGAGATAACTTCTCCAAAGATTATATAACTATAAAAATAACCCATACAATCATAATTTCAACACCTTAGGTGTTGAAATTGAATGTGCATGTGCCTAATCTTAAAAATAACGATATATAAACTTATTCTGTCAATAAAATGCATAATAATGGGTCATGTAATTCTCTAAAAACCTAGAATGTTACTTTGTCCAAGTCAAACACTAGATATAAAATTGTATATTTTCTATTTATTTTTAACTAAAATAAATAAATAGATTTATTTAATATCCACCTTAATTTTTATCTTCACTTGGATTATATTTAAAATATATTCATATTATCAAAAAATAAAATTACCACAATTCAAAAATATCTTGACTATGTCAAAAAATTAATACCCATTTTCATGGACTATAATGTATAACTTCATTTTTTTTTTATATTAATGTATTTAATATACTATATCACATGAATATAGTTTCTATAATATCTATGAGACCACTATTCCTCATAAGGTTTAACTATTCATTTTTATTATATTAAGGAATGTGACAGTGGATCATATCATACTATTCATATGATTACATGGAGTTGATGCATCACATTATACGTAATCGATCCACATTGTCTCCCCCAATGCTTATGGACATGAATCTCATACAAATATTATAATATGTTTTTGTATCTTGTATAAATACTATAAATTTAAAAATTAATTTAACATCATGTTCGAAGTGAATTTAGTAGTGGTTCACCATGCCTGCATAGCAACAAACCATCTATGAACATAACACATAGTTTGAGTCATATGGTTAATGGTAGAATCCAAAATAATTAATGTACATTATAATTTACAATCCATCTACAAGCTTAAATACTCACCATGCATGTCATAGAAAGAATCGGTGACATGTTTGAGGTAGAACAAATCATAGTTACATTGTAAAATACTAAAAATATATTTGGCCTCAAAATAATTATAAATGTTACATAATACTCAAATGATTACATTTAATACTTCATTTATCTTTAATAAATCAATTGTATATACACATGACCCATGTATAATAAGTGACTATACATCTACAAATGGAAAAATTAAAGGCCTTTTAAAAATCCAAATGTGTTATGCTATATTATAAAAAAAATAGTGGATAAGTGCCTCAAATAATTTATAATCCACTAAAAAAAATCCACGAAGTATGACATTGGGATGGGCACCAATGAAGTATAACATAGGGATAGCACCAAAAGTTCCAATCATGGATTGTATATGTTCTCAAACATATAGTTTTCTAAACCCACTTGATAAAAGTGATGTCTATTTTAAAATGGAACCTAAAACTATAGAATATAGTGATTGTAACCTCAATTATATATTATATTATATTATAATACTATTGTAATTTAAACCAATACATGATATTTTAAATTTTATAATAATTAAATTCATGAGTGTGTTCACATTGGTCCAAGGAATCTAACTACATAGGCCTTTATGGAGTGATAAAGAGCGCATGTCATTAAAATGGTGACACTTGTCATGATCAAGGCATTATGGAACCATTTAATCCATATAGTCATAAGAATAAAAGAATAAAAGGGGATATCAATAAGCTACTAATTAGTGGCGTGATTTTACCAAGTGTCATAATCTTAGTCTCACATTCCATTGAGACCAAAACATGACTATGTGAACTAAGTCACTTTAGTGATGTGTGATTTTAGGGGTTTTAGCTCAAATGACATCAGATATAAAACATTAATTATCTTCCTTATGACTGCTATGAAATTATATAGTAGACATCAATTACCATTACCTATCTCTTGCATATAAGTTATATATTATCCATGAGATAATAGTGTTTCACATTAGTTCTATTTTGTCAAAGAAACACAATCCCTAATTCTAAGCTATCATGATAGTTACAATCCATGATAGTCTGTACATTACATATCTATAATATAAGGATTCAAATATTCTCACCAAGATTTCTTAATATACATTAGTGCTTTAGTACAAACAAAATGGGAGTTTAAAACTATGTTACCATCAAAGTAAACAATTAACTAATTATTGTGATTATGAATTATATGTATGCATTTTTATTAGAATCAATATGATCACTATGAAGCAATAGAGGTTGTAAATTCAATATAAATTTATATTAAATGGATTGGATCATGAGGATTATTTGTGTTAGGTTCTGTAATAATATTAAGTGTAGAGATTATGGATGACCACAAACCTAGTGCTTAACCAATGAATGATTTACAACATACAAATACATAGTTTTTTAAGGGCAACTGCCTTTGAGATGGAGCTATGAAAAAGAAGTGAGGGTATTGATAGGTCACATAAAATAAATAAAGGGAGGAAAATGTATTGAAAATTTTTCACATGAAGGATTCCTTTTCTTGAGGAAAACAAGGAAAAAGGGAAGAAAACACATATAACCAAAACAAACATAAGTTGTTTTCATAGGGCCCCACCAACATTAAACATAACAAGCAAGACATGAAACCCATCTAAATGAAATAATAACTAAATTACAATAATATAATGGTTGAGTCCCAACAAAAAACTTTAAAATAACATGAATAACATTGTCGAAAATATGATATGTCAACAAAACTAAAAAGGACTAACAAATAAAATAGAATATCATTGGTTCCTAGGACCCTACAAAACAGTTCTCCTTTTCAGATATAAGGGTCATGTTCAAAGGTTATAAACCCTTAAAATCTCTAACTTTATTCTTTTTATTGAAAATCATCCAATCACCACCTCCCCCAACATCCAAAAATATAATAATGATAACTTCTAAATCATTGTCTAGTTGTATAGTGTTAAAGGAACCCAAGCCTTCACATTTCATACAAGTCTCCATTAAATCAATATTTATTCCAATATGTTACCCAAATCTATTTATATCATCTTTTTCTTTTTTGGAAACTTTTACATAAAAATTCTAATAGTATTTTGGGTTGTATTTATCACTTCTGTTGGAGTTTTTAGGAATTCACATTCATTATCTAGTTTTGGATCCATGTGCAGATCAAGAATCTCTATGTGTAAATCTAACTCAAGAGGGATATAATTATACTAAAAATTTCCCTCCTATGCTTAAATATCTCATAATTTTAATCAATATTCCCTATTTTATATCACCTATGGAAATGAAATATCTATCCCTCATAGTTGAGAGGTTTTTTCCAAATTTTACCTTGAATCCTTAAATCAATATATGTTTGGATATTTTTATAACATTAAATTCAATAGAATATGAATAAAAGTATAGTGTTACATTAGCATAGTAGTAGGGTCTATGTATAAAAATTCACTGAAGTCATTCCCTATATCTTCATAACAATAATATTTATAGAATTAGAAAGCGAGATGAGGTAATTTTACACAAATAAATTTTATTCTAAAATTCTCTATACAAGGATAAAATAATGAATATTAAGGTTTCAAATGTAAAATACATTGATTTATGCCCACTATCATATTTTCAATAATAACCTTTTTATTTTTTAACATATTAAATAAAACTATAATTAATCATTTGGCACAAAGAACACAAGTATACAAAGTTAATATATTAACATAGTAATCATTTCAATGATGTGAATATAACTCTCAACCTATGGTCCACAAGGATAGTGAATATAATAAGGATTATCATAGGTACACTATAATATATAATTAAATCCATAGATATTTAATCTCAGGTGTATTATTTTTACCATATCTATTTAGTCATATTAGTCACAAGTTAATCTAATTTTTATGGCTTGTATTGTTTTATTTTTTTGTATTAGCCATTAATTTAGTACTTTGTCTACTAACTAGAATGAGGGACTTGACATTCCTATGATGAATTTATATAAACCACTAAAAAAATATTCATTCTTATGGATAGATGTGGAATAAAATTCAAATCTTTCTTTATTCCCCTTGCCTACTTTACTATGATCATGCACATTATTTAATCTATGGAATTCATTTATTACTAATATTAATTTAATTTAAATAAGTGAGTCTAGTGAAATTAGCAATGGAAAGTAACTTCAGAGTATAATGTATTCCTATTTTATTCATCTTAGTTTTTTATAATTACTAAAATAGATAAAATAGAGTGAAATATTAGACACATAAACCATCTAATTTGAATATTTATTGTTAGTCTACTTAATTGGTTAATAACACCATAATAAAAAATGATACTAAGAGGCAAAATGTTTTTGTGTTCATAATCTACCCAACCCCATAAAAATATTTGCATGGATCCTATTGATTGAATATGATATCGGAGGAATGCAAATTAAAATATATTTAATATAAGCATATGGTATTTGCATGATTCATGAAAATTTATATATATTTTTGAAGGATGGTTGTGAAAACCAACCAATAATAAATTTTAGTTAACCTCAACAAGTTAAAGATAACTAAATCAATAAATAAACAAACTACATATAACCTTGGATCATAAATGACCCAACAAACTCCCCTTTGATCCAAAGGGGTATAAAAGATGAAATAATCAGAGCAATGACTTTGAATTCATCAAATAAACTCTAAAGCAAATGAAATTAGTGTATTGTAGCTCCTAGTGTTGATAGAAATAGATTCCACTACATAAATAAGCTTACCATGTGAGTTGTTGCATAAAAGGCAGATAAACATAATTAAGGCTTGCTCATCCCTTAAGATTATCCTATAATATTTTAGTAGAACTATATCAAATCGATTCCAACTACATAAATTTAATTAAGTATCCACATAGAATCCCATCAAAATTACCAACTTTTATTCTGTATGCCACATCTTTGTCATGTCCAAAAATTTAAGAAAACATTTACTCACCATTGAAGGTGCTATCCACCTTAGCAACATGTGTTTTGATCAACAACTCATTGAAGACCAACCAATGCTATGTCTTCTCCCCTATGAACTGATAGGTTATAAGATATATGGTGATATAAATAAAATCAAATAATATCCTCTACTCCATGTCATGAATAACAAGGATAGAAAGAAAAAGTAGATGAAATCAATAAGAAAAGCTATAAAATGCTACTATAATAGATCATGGTCTTTAGCCTGGTAACTCAAATAAAATAGATGAATCAGTTGTTTCTCAAAATAGATTATCATTTACATTGAGACCATAGACATAAGAAATATAGGATGCTTCTTGATTAAGGAAAGTGTAAAAATAACTAAAATATCTAGAGTAACTAGAAGATCTACCACTACAACAATATATAGAATTTGATTATTTTTTTTTAATTGAGATTGGGATTGTCAAGAAGGACGTACATCTACAAGATGTCCAATACTACCAAATTTTAAATATTTGGGATCTCTTCTATGTGATAAATATCTAGAATAAGTTGAATCAATAGAAGAAAAAATTTAATGAGAATAGTGTCTATGGTGATGTCTACATTTTGAAGATCTTAGAGAGTGAGGATCATGATGTTATGGAGACTATTTAGAATGGTTTAGAGAATGCTTATGAGTGTCTTGGAGAGTTTCTATTAATGTTTCTAAAACTAATACTATTCATGATGATAATCTCTAAGATGTGACCTAGCCTTTGTATAATGAGTTACTTCAATAGGTTGAATCCTCTTTTTAAATTATCACTCATGCTGAGTTAAAAAATCACAAATAGATTTAGATGTTGTACCACTGAGCTTATCACTAAGCTTATTCTTTTTGACAAATTTAGTGTAAGAATAATAAATGCCATTTAGATTTATCAATATGAGCATGTCATCATTACTATTATCACCTAAAGTATAATACTATTATTTTAGAGTTTTCATGTGGGACATATACTTAGATACATATTCTTCAATGTTATGTTTATTTTTAAGCAATTGCATTCAGAGATCAATATAGGAATGTTGTTTGTTATAAAAATATATTTATGCTTTCTCTGCTTTCCATGTACTAGTAGGATGATTTTAGTAGTGTGAGTGTGCATTTATCACATTTTTGGTATTCAACCAATTTGTTAGCTTTAGTCGGTGGTGTCATTTGATTTTTAATTATTTATCACAAGTCATTAAAAATGAGTGTGTTTTTCATTCATTAAATCCATTCCTTTTATATTTTAGGTTTCAACCATCCCTTTTTAGAGATCAAATTTATAATTTTATCCATGGTGATACAAAATAATGATCATATCAAGAAATTGGATGCTATTTGGGTTTTTAATTTACCCAAAAAATAGTTTACAAAGATTTTGTGACTTGTGGAAAAGAATTTAATAATGCCACCTTATATCTCCTTTTATTTGCATTGTTTATATACAAGATATGCCAAAGAAAAATTGATTATGGAGGGTTTAGAACCTTTGACCTCTCTTTATAACGTAACTAAATAAATAGTATTAATTAGCTTTATATTAATGAATTTGAATATTAAAATGCAAGATATTTAATATATCTTTGACTTAGCAGATGTGAAAAAATTTAAATAAAAAATGCATGAACTAAAATACTTTACACAATATTTTAACCTTGCATGTGAAAAATGAATGCGATGTGCTTTTTTGATGGCATCCACAAGGAAATCAATAATGAATAAAGAAAACACAAACCTTTTTATCATGTGTTACATCATATAACTCTAAACCATGTTATGTCATACAGGGGTGCATACCATATATTTATAAAGAAAGGTTTTTGAAATTTTAAATTCTCTTATTCATGCATAACATGTTGTAAATATGTAGTTCATAGCATAATATATTAAAAAATATAACAATTTTACATTTATTTGAACATTGTACACCTTTCAAAAAGTTTTAATGTCCTATGCCTCACTATTATTAGCACCTCTTACCTAGTCATCTTTATCTACTGATTTTTCTTCTTTAATACTCCAAAGCAAGAGCACAAGTGACCTAAGGATTCTTATCCATTATACACATTCAACAAAAAAAAATTTAAAAGAAAAATTCTTCTCTCAAGGCCATTTGAATGACTATAGTCTTTTTCTCTCCTTCCTTCACATTGGTATTTATAGCTTCATTCGTCCTTAACCTCGTTGTGATACCATTGACCAAATTTTATATTAGAGGAATGTAAATAAAAAGTTACTATATGTAAGCATATGGTATTTACATGATCTAGAAAGATTTTTATAGCTTTATGAAGGTTGGTTGTGAAAACCAACCAATAACAGGTATTAACTAACTAGAACAAGTAAATGATAAATATGTAAATAAATAAACAAACTACATATAACCTTATATTATAAACGACACATCTATAAGATGATATTTACTAATCCATCTTAATTATCTATATATTGGATAATATTGAAGCCATTTAGGTATGCTAAATGATGACAATTTATGACATAGTAATTCACTCAAAAGATTAACATATATTTACCATTGTTTGTACTTCATGAAAATTTCCAAATAAAGGATCCATCTTGGCCCACTATCACTGATAAATTTTTTTAGCATCATAATAATGAGAATCTGTTATGAAAAAAATTAGTTCATTTATGCAATGACTCATTATGAATTTATGGACACTTGTATAATTATAAATATAATTTAGTCATAGTATTATCTTATCCATCCTATTGGAAACATGTCTCATTCTCCTAATTGCATTAATTATCCCATTATCAATAGAGTCTTGGAGATCATTAGTTGCTACAAATACTTTAGGAAATTCACAATTAATTGAATGTTGACATTTCTCATTCTATTTTGATTTCATAGTTCACAATGGTTATGTATTTTATTTTATATATTTATATTATTACTAGTTTCATGATTATATATCATTTCCTACCACATCATCCATATTTTCTTGCATTGTATACAATGTGATCTCCTTGTGGTTATTTCTGGTCTTATTTGCATTTACTATCCCCCCTCTGTGGTGACTATGTATTCTTGCCTAGGTCCACATTCATTTAAAGTATTCACTATACACCTTCCTTTTGGTGATTTCTCTTTATTTTATAATAATTATCTATGGGATATATTTCCACAGTGTCTACAACTTTACTTATTATTTTCTCATTGGTGACCATTATTTATTTTATAATCACAACATATTTTCACTTTATCAAATTTATTTATTATTTATCATGAATATTTTTTATTATCATTTCATTTTATTTGTTCCTACATACACATGGATAATTTTACACATTAGACATAATTTCCACTTTTATTTTATCTTATTTTGGTTTTAAAACCCTATTAAGATACAAAGTAGTAGAATAGTTTATATTGATAAATATGGAATTCAAGCATACATATAAATTAAAAATCCAAAAATTGATTTTAATGATGTGACCAGAGACATATCATAAATATGGTATGTTTTTTCTATCAAAATTATTTTTAATAGGTGAATTAATTCTAATTATGATATGTTATTTTATATCCCAAGTGAGAAGGGTAATGGGCCTGGGTTTTCAAATTTAGTTTTAGGGGAGGAGGAGTATGAGGGATACCATGATGGGGATGGTGAGGAGAAGTTAGGTTTTATGCTCCCTAAGGCTAAGAAAATCATTCATGATGCTCTGTATTCTAGATTTTTTCTTTTATAATTTATAGGAAGTTATAGCTAGAGTGGCTTGGTAATGTCATTCTTCCATGTGAAGTTTCTAGTGGCTTAGCTTAAGGATGTGGATGTCCTAGTTAGAGGATGTTTATGTTTTAGCATATGTTTTTTTCCATTTTATAAGCTTCAATTTTTTTATGCAAGATTTGAACTTTTATGGATGTTTCATTTCATCAAAAAGCAAAGGGACCCTAAGGTTGTTTGGGCATCTCCAAGAAATGGCTTTAGGATTGATAAGTTAGATGACCCTCGACCTCTGTATAATGTCTTATCAAAGGAATTAAAAGGTATTGATTATCCATATCATTGGCTCTCTAGCTCGATCGATCCCCCTAAGGGATTTTTTGGAGTCATTGAATTAGTTCCTTCCCTATTTTTAGATGTTCTAACCGCCCTACTCATGCTCACTTAGATATGTGTACGTTTATGTCTCTATTAGGTATAGAACTAGGGTTGACCCAATTAAAGCTTGGCATATTCACTTCATGGGTATATCTTTTGAGTTGTGGACTATGTTCAATGACATTTGCCTAGTATTTGAGCTATACCAAGGTATGTATAGGGGTTTGTCCCTTATTTAAGTAATAGCATAGTTTGGGCTTCATTTAAAGGATTTTAATTTGATCCTTAGAATGTTACATAGAAGATTTGTTATAGTTATAAAGTGGAAATTGTAATGCTTGGCTCCAAGTAGAAGGGAAATCCATAACCACAATAGTAATTATTTATCATTTTTATTTTTAAGGGATTATGTGAAGATATCCATTTTCATTGGTACATTTAGGTCTTTTATTATTGGGAAATAGGATGGTTTAAGTTTCCTTTTTAGAAAGTTCATCCTGGAGACATGGCCCTCCCTTTTTGTTAGCCTAGGATGTTCCTTGCACCGGTATAAAAGTCGTCTACCCTAGTTTATGGGACCCAATTCAAAACCATGGGTTTTATTTTTTTTAAGGGTTCCCTTCAAGATTTATTCCCTACCCCTAAGATGGAAGATAGAATTTGTGAAATATCCATATGTTTCTTTATTATAGATACTTAAACCTCCATTTATGTCTAGCATGGTCCTAGTTCTAGTAAATCACTAGTTTACTATGGTTAGGGGGTCCAACCAAAATACTCAATTGTAAGATCAAATATATGATTTTTCAATTAAAGAGCTTTGTCAAGTTTGGGTCCCTTTTGGGACATGTCTATTATTTATTTCTAGTCTGGTATGGTTTGGGTCCTTTGACAAACTTGAAGGTTATTTATCCACATTATGGTACGTAGGTAGCTACTTTTATGGTTGACTTTGTTTAGGTAATGGGTTTATCGATTACATAACTTGGTTTTGGATTTAGGGAAATATTAGGTGGATCTAATTTGGTAGACCATGTTAAACCTTCATGGTTTTTCATCATTTTCTAATTTCACTTTATAAGTGCTTCATTGGCTCTATGTCCTTTCTGGGAACTTATAGGCCTTATCTCATTTAGGCAATTTTGAATACCCAAACCTCCATTTATGTCTACGTTGGTTCCTCATACTAGCCAAAATCAATCTATAAGTCCCCATTGACTCTATTGAGACCTTGGCCTCTTGATCCATTAGCCTAGGCTAGTTTTCAGTCCTCTAAAACCAACTAGTTCTTACACCAAATAAAATAATTTTTTTCATATTTCAATCCTACACAACTAGGCCTCTCTCTTCATTAGTTTAGGCTAGTTTTTGGTCCAACCAAAAACTAGGTAGTTCCCACACCAAGAAAAAGTATTTTTTGATCTTTCTATTGTTCTTCCTCCTTTGATTTGGTCTTTTATGGTCTTTTCACTGATTTTTCCTATTTTGGTCAGGTCTTTTTTTTTTCTATTAGGTTTTTTACTCTTGTATCTTATGTTTGCTAGAGGGAGACCCAGACCTCCTAATGTGTCTGGGTTGAACTCCACACTAGTCAAAAGTGAGTTTGTCTTAATCCAAATGATAATTCAAATAAATTGAATGAAAATTGACATAATGTTGAAAATTTTATTTTGACAAACAAAATGAAAGTAAAAGCATTAATTTAAAAAATTATAAATGAAAGATAAAATATTAAGTATGAATAAAATAAAATAATTAGTTGTTGACTATCAAATATATGACCATGTTTGTTAAAGGAAGAATAAATCTAGAAGATAGGAACAAATTCCACAAGTGACAAATAATTTAGATTGAAATTGATAATGAATAATAAGATCTAGTTTAGGAGAATATCAAATATCATTATTGTCTTGAATTGGTCAAACTTCTTATCTACTAAAAAGTCATGAAAATCAAATCATGATAAATTAAAACAACTTAAATTTGGTATGTGTGTATATTTTTTACCTTTATATGTGTGAGTAACATATGCAAATAGATTCATCAAGGCTAAAACCCTAACATGGCTTAGAATGAATAAAAACATGAAAATAAGAAAAAGTAGAGTGTAATGGGCTAAGTTAACTCTAATCACCCCTATGATGATTGAACACTATCTACGTATCCAATATTAAAAAGGAGGAATTCAAGACCATATATTTATCCCACTTAGAATTACTTGTACAATTATGTCATTTTGACTATATTAATACATTTATAGATTACTTGAGTACTTGATCATGTTTTTCTTTGGATTGAATAAAACTAATTTTTTATGAGGATAATGACTAATTCAAATGATTATAATTATAGTTGGATGAATATTAAAGATCCATTCATTTTATAGTAGTGTAAATGTGCCTCTCTACTAAAATTGACAATTATTTTGAAATGATTGAAAAATTAAATTATGTATTTATAGGAATCCAAAAAGGGGAAAACATGAAATCCATGTTGGTGTTCTAGTTTGCACTAGGTATTTGCACCTTATGTTGGATTAAATATAGCACATATTTATTTAAGACTTCTATTTTCATGAAATTTAACAACCCTAGAACCCTTTTCATATTCTAATTCCTTGCTCGATCATATTACATGGGAAGCCTATCATATGAAGAGAGGAGACTACGTAGATGTCTTTTAGCCTACGTGTTGATGGGGAAAACCAAATTGTTATAAATCATGCCATGAGAGAAAACATACCTATGTAGAACAAATTCAAAAGAGTGAATGTTTACAAAAAATATAGAAAATGCATGGAAGGTCAGCAAAGATGGGAGGTTGAGGAGCACTTTACAGTTAGAAAAGTTCAAAGTGCAATGTGCACTCCCATTTTTGAATCCTACATACTGAAGGCACATGATTCCCAAGGAGAAAATCTTGGAGTAAGTCCATATGTTGACTGTAGGTTTAAAAATTTGAAAATGTGGTATGAGATTTCTACCAGATGGTCTAATGATAAAGTACACTTAAAAATCGGGGTGTAAAAGTCTACAAAAGGCAAAAGCATGTTAGTGGTAGAAAACTAAGACTAGTGTGCACATTTCACCAATATAATGTGCAAAGTTCTCTGTAATATCTGGATCCTATGAAGAGGGTGTAATGGAAACCTAGTGGGAGGTAGAGATGTATATGCATTTTTCACCTAGTAACATGCAAAATGAAATGCACATTTGCATCTCTAGATCCTACTGACCAAAGAGTAGAGAGAAATGGGTGGAAAAAATCTAGTGACTATGGAAGAGATTACAAGAACGCAGTGATTTGGTGTGAAGGTCATGCATCAAGAAATGAAGAAGTTGTTAACAGTTGAAGAATTTGAATAATCTCCTTAGAATCTCCACCAAGGGTTGAATTTTAGCATTTGGATGAGCTTGGAATCAAAATGATGATTATGCAGTTGAGTATCTATTGCAAATATCTAATCATTATGATAGTATTTCACTTATTATTCATAGCACAATCATTTTAAATGAGCTTGCACCAAGGTTCATCTCCTTTGTATACTCTAAGTTCATTTTTATTTTTACGAGTTCTACACGTGGCATAGAGTGGATGTAATATTTTCTTAGGATGCCTCCAATCAAAATATGGTTTAGACAAGGTCGAGAAAATTCACAAATGTTATAGGTCAATGTGAAACACCTTCCAAAGTCCATACAAAGCTTTGAGGATTATTAGAGGCATGAAAATGCATTGTAAATGAATTTAAAATTCTCAGTGTAAAATTTCTGATAGAGGAGTCTTTAGGCAGGAAAATGATAGTTACTCAATGAAAGAAAAGGATCCAATTCTTGGAAAAATAAGGTAGTGGTTGTAAGTTATTGATGAAGAATATACAATGATGGCATAATATTGGGAAAGTGTGAAAAAGGAACATACCATAGGTGAAATGATATTGGGTAAACTTTGGTAATAAGTGTCATCAATGATCAAGGAGTTTAACCTTCTCAAACATTTAGAAACAAATCTAGAAGAATAAATGAAGAATCTATAACATTCTTTGGTCATTTCTCATGATGTACACTTGTTATTATAGGATGAACATAAGATAACCCTAAATGATTACAAATTAATTACAACACAATTTGGTTAGTTGCAAGATAGACTTTGTGTTTCCAAACAAGAAAATATGATGTTTATTCCTAAAGCTCTCACACAAACTAGTTTTTTAATTTTCTTGGATGATGGCATTATTGAGAAATAAATGGTAATAATTTTAATGGGGTGGATGTTCTAAAACACATATTTGTTTCAAAGGGACATTCTGACACTTCTATAGGAGTCAATGAACATTTCCATGAAATATACGTAGGATTTTATATTACTATTAGAAGAAATGTTTTAAAAAAATACATTATCACAAGGGAATGATCTCAGTTATTACATTATTTATTTTTGATACCCTTCTAATTTCAACAATGATCATTGGACTCTCAAGATTAAAGCAAAGGGCAGTGAATATTTCCATTATTGAAAGCTTAAGATCCAAGTTCATTGTGTAAATAGAGAATGACTAGTTATTGAATTAAGTAATATAAAGTTGAGTTTTAGGAAAGATCCCCTATAAGGTACATTGTTGAACAAGGTGGCTACAAATGGAGTTAGGTGAAAATTGAAAAATCAAAAATTTTCATGTTCTAGAAATTGAAGATGTGGCCCTCAAGGTCCTTGGGAAAACTGTATAGGAAATTCACCATAAAAAATTAAAGTCTCCAAAATGCAACATGAAAATTTTGGTCAACTATCCCAATCCTACTAGTCAAAGAACATGGGAAAAATTAACTCAAGAGGAGCTTCAGGGAGATGTTGAGGATAAAAGCAATTTTGTAATTTTACACTTGTGTAAATTACAAATTACCACTATGAAAATTACACCTATGAAAATTACAACTATGAAAATTGCACCTATATAAATTACACTCGTGTAAATTTCACCTATACAAGTTAAACTTGTGCAAATTTCACCTATACAAATTACACCTGCGCAAATTATAACTATGCAAATTACACATGTGAAAATTATAACTATGCAATTTATAACTTTGTAAATTACACCTGTGTAAATTGCTTCTATGAAAATTTCACTTGTGCAAATTACACCTATGCATATTTCAACTTTCCAAACTGCACCTATGTAAATTAAAAATATGCAAATTATACCTATGCAAATTAAACCTAAGAAAATTGCAAATTTACAGAAGTGTCCAAAATTTCCCCCAAAATTGAAAATAATGCATTCATGCATTAAAAAGGGAAATAGTAAGGAAATCATAAAAAGGCAAAGGTGAAAAAATCAAAATGTGAAAATACATGTTGGATCCAAAAAGTAAAAGGTTGAAATAACCTAAGTTTTTGTAATTTAATTTACTTTACTTGTTCATGAACCTCCATTGCAAGTTTTCAAATCCAAGGTGGGCCACTCCAAAGAGGATCTCTCAAGTAGCCATGGATCTAGAATATTTCCATGCATGCATAAAGGGAAGGGGAACTCTCTAGAAGGTTCTAGTTGTGCAAAAAAGTGTTCAACGACACACTGTTAATTGGATATCTAGCTTTATGCTTATGTATGGTTATCATCTTGGGCATAGATATAGGTTAAAAATTCCTTTCTACAAGTCATTTTTAAATATTTTATTGAATACCTCATTAGGGAATCATGGGTTCATGAATTTAGTAGGAAAAAGTATTTGAGATTCTAGTTTTAGTGTATGTTCTAATGTTTTAGGGACCATTTGCGCATTTGCAATCTATTAGCACTAATGGATGTAAATTTCTCCTTATAGTTTTCATGGCTTTCATTTTAGTTTTCTTACATCTTTGAAGTAAGTGATGTCATCTATGTTGAAATATACCTTGTTATCTAGCAACCACTAGTGCACCACCCCTTTTTATTATTATCTAACTATCGTACCCTGAAAATAATACACCCTTTGCATATTTCAAGTGTTATTTTCCTTAAAGATGCATAAAATATAGCATACATAACGTATATCTACATCTTGTGCTTTAAAGACCTAGTACTACAATCTTCCTTTCAACCCCTTCTTGAAAACTTCTTTATAATGAAGGTGGCATGCACATGCCCATCTATCTCCAGTAGCTTGTATGTGACTTAGAGAATTTTTTAACTTTGTGTGACAACCCTTCCTAAGTGGATTGAATGATTTTGGTTGTGATCTAATAAAATTTGTGTCTCTTCATGCCAATAATCATCATGGAGGTTGAATTATAGAATCTCTCCATGTAAGCAAGCTACTCCTTAGGTCCTCTCACCTTGGTTCAGGTAGAGCCAAAAGTCGTAGTGAGCCAACCGTACCCTTTATCAGTGCCTCTCAGTCATTTTCTTTGTCAAGTCCATTATAGATGCCAAACCCTTCCCTGACTAGAATGAGATACTAGTGGTTTTTCATCTTAGTTTTCCATTTTATTTAAGTGTGTGAGGTTGAAGGAAAGAGGTGTATAACTAGGAACCAACACTCAATTAGTGTCATTGTCATGGAGAGAAAAGAGCCTTGGAATCCATGTTGATAGGGACTCTTGTAGATAGCTATAAGAAATTTATGGTTTTAAAATTTTCTACCTATTTGTGTGATTTTGACCATCTTTTGTTCATCGACATCACCACTCAAATAGCACAATTACCGAGGGCACATTCTTTTCACATGTGTTGATGGGGACTCTTACAGATAGTTGATTACATAATTTTAGGTTTGAAAATATTCTCTACCATTATTTGATACAAGTAATCTCAGTTGCATTTTCAGAGAAGGTTTATTCATGTTATCCCATGGTTTGAAAGTTGAGGTTATTATTTTCTACTTCTTTTGTTTGTTAATTCCATATCACTCCACTAGGGGCATGCCAATAATTGAGACATTTGATAATTAACATATATTGAAATTATTGAAAACAGTGATGGATTTGACATGCTTGAGCTGGTTTTTCCTTGTTGAATATGAGTATGAAATTTTCATTATCTTTGATTTCATACATCATCACTAATTTTAGTAAAATATGATTTCATTATGTATTAATTTAAGTTTGTAAATGGTTATATTGTAAAAGTTTGCTTCTAGTGGTGATTCCAAAAAATCATCTATTTTTAAAGAAAAATCAGCATCCATCTTCAATATCTTCATTTTTTAGAGTTCTTTTGATTGAAAATATAGAAGAACTGAGGTCATCCTTCAAAGGTGACTCAACAAATAAACTTGACTCAACCTTAAGTTTTCATCAATAAATAAGGAGACAAGTTTGGAGGCTCGTTTAAGGACGAAGTGCAGCTATAAAATAGAGTCATATAAATCAAGGTTTTGGTAATCCTAAATTTTTTTGTTGAAATTCCTATTATTCAAGATTATCATAATTATTCTATAGATTTAGAATCATACAACTCCATTTATTATCTAACTCCTTTTGAAACCACTGAATCCCATCCTAAGCTTGATCCACAAAGTCCACCTTTGCTTCATAGACCTACATGTGATGAAAGAAATTAGAATAGGGAAGTTGGAGGAGTGATTGATCCATTACATGCTAATGTAAATGCTATGAATTTTAATTTGGACATTGATTGGTGTGACAAGTGCTTCCTTCCACATCTCCCACATGATATTGTTAAATTGATTGATAAAGATGGAAATGATATTGAGTCTACATTTGATGATGATGATGATGATGATGATGATGATGATGTTGTTTTGATGTTTAATTATCAATATTCCCTATGTAATTTTTATACCTCCATGGAAATGTTAAATACTGCTACTACTATTGATCAGTTTTGGAGTGTCGTTAAGAAGGTCCTGATGTATGAATTTACATGTGGTGATAGTATGACACAAGCATATAACATACCCAATCATGATGTTATTGAATATCTAAAGTGTGATCTAAGTGAAATGCTACACACAAATGTGGAATTAGGTAACCTCATTTGGAATGGTGATGTTTTTGAGCAATGAGCTACTCTTGATGCTAGGTTTGAAAATAGAGGTATTGTTTAGAGAATGAAAGTTAATGAAGAGGGGGTTATCTTTTATGCCCTTGAAGATGACAATTTTTATACTTATTTCAAGTATAAATTTGAGTGCACGAATGACATTATTGATCCTAATGCACTCTTACATGGTATTTATTTAATTACACTCAAGAAGCAAGCTTATTTACAATTATTAAAGGATTATAAAAATATTTTCGCTTAGTCCTATCTAGATTTGAGATCATGTAAATAGGATTTGTTTTAAATTTTCATCCTATCATAGCCTAGCAATAGACATTTCAAGCAAATGTAGATATTGGTTTACTTCATCTTGTCCATTAAGCTACTAGAAAGGTTAAAGAGATTAACGGATGGTAGAATTCTAGAGTTTCCAATTAATGTCAATCGTATAAAAAATTTCCTTGACTGAGCCTACAATTATGTATATATTATGTAGTGTTTTATTGTTTTGTCCTTCTGTTGGTTTATCACCCCTTTACCTTGGGCATATTTTTTATAGTTTCCTTTCATGTTTTTGTTGTATGTTCAATTTAAGATCTTCTTGATCTATATTTATCAATTTGCCATGTTTTATTGATCATTCATGAGTGTTTGCTTAATATGATCAGGTGTTGACTACATAACCCAATGGTTTGTCATTTCATCTTATATTCTAGGGTTCTTTACATACCTATGGGGGGTATACATACCTTGGTGAGAGCCAATGTTGTTTATCTAGTTTACACCAGGTATTTGCACCTTAGGTTGGATTAAATCTAGCATATCTTTCTTTTCAACTGCCATTGGCACAAAATTTAACAACCCTACTACCCTTCTTAGTTTCCAAATCATTGCTCTATCATATTACCTAGGTAGCCTACCATGTTAAGGGAGGAGCCTACATAGATGTATTTTGGACTATGTGGTAATGGGTAAAAACAAATTATTATAAACTATGTCATGAGAGAAAACACACCTACATGGAACAATGTCAAAAGAGTGAATGTTTGTAAAAATTCTTGAAAATACATGGAAGGTCAGCAAAGATGGGAAGTTTGAGTTACACTTTGTACTTAGTAAATTAAAATGTTTAATGTGCACTCCCACTTCCAAATCTCACATAATGAAGGCACATGGTTCCCAAGGAGAAAAGCTTGGTAGAAGTCCATACATTGATCATAGGTTTAAAAATTTACAAATGATCTTACTAGATTATAAGTGAGTATTATACAATAAAAAATCTTACTAGATGACCTTACTATATTGATCCCATGAATAGGGAATAAAGGAGACTTGGTGGGAGGCAAAGACCTACATTCATTTTACACCTAACAATGTGCAAAATTCAACATGCAACATGCATCTCCATTGATGGATCCTGTTGACCAAAGAGTAGAGAGAAATGTGTAAGAAAAAGATAGTGAGTATGAAAGAGATTACAAGCACTAAATAGGTTGGCATGAAGGGCATTAATCAAGTAGTGAAGAAGATGTTAACACATGAAAAAATTGAATAGTTTGCTTTGAATCTCTACCAAGGGTTGTATTTTATCATCTGAAAGAGCTTTGAATCATAGTGATGATTATGCGGTTGAGTAGCTATTGAAAATATCCAATAATTTTGAGAGTATTACACTTATTATTGATAGCCTTGGCATTTTTAATGAGCTTTCACAAAGGTTCATCTCCTTTGCAAACTCTCAATTTGCTATTATTTTTATGAGTTCTACACATGACATAGAGAGGACGTAATATTTTCCTAAGATGCCTCCAATCAGAATATGGTTTAGATAGGTTTGAGAAAAATAAAAAATGTTACAAGTCAAGGTGAAACACCTTTTAGAGTCCATATAAATATTTGAGGATGATTGGAGGTATGCAAATGCACTGAAAATTGATTTTGAAATTCTCACTATAAATGTTTTGATTGAGGAGTATTTAGGCAGAAAACTCATAGTTAATCAATGAAATAAAAATACCCAATGCTTGGATAAATAAGTTGATGGCTATAAATTATTGAGGAAGAACATGCAACCTTGGAAGAAGATCTAAAAAGTCTGAAAAAGGAACATGTCATAAGTGAAATGACATTGGGTAAACTTTGGTATCAAGCCTCACTAGGTTTTGAGGAGAATAACCTTCTTAGACATTTTGAAACAAATATATAAGAATAAATGAAGAATCTACAACATTATTTAGTCATTACTCATGATGGACACTTGTTATTACATTATGAACATGTAATAACCCTACATGTTTAAAAAATAATTAAAACACAACTTGATCAGTTACAAGATAGACTTGGTGTTATCGATCAATAAAATACAATGTTTATTCTTGAAGCTCTCACAAAAACTAGTTTTCTAATTATCCTAGAAGATGGCATTATTGAGAAATAAATGGTACACATTTTAATGGTGTGGGTGTTTTGGAATACATATTTGTTTAAAAGGGGTATAGTGGCCTCTTTCATGAAATATTCATAAGATTTTGCATTTCTATCTAAAGCAAAGTATTTTAAGAATAGATTATCACAAGGGAACAATCTTAATTATTGCATTGTTTATGTTTGATACATTTCTCATTTCAACAATTATCATTGGAATTTAAAGATAAAATCCATGGGTAGTGAAGATTTCCATTATTGAGTGCTCAAGATTTGAGTTCATTATGCAAGCAAAAAATGACTAGTTATTGAATTAGTTAATGGTAAGTTGAGTTTTTGGAAAGATTCCCTATAGGCTACTTTGTTGAACTAGGTGGCTAGATATAGAGTTGGGTGAAAATTAAAAAATCAAAAAATTTCATGTTGTGGAAATTATAGATGTGGTCCCCAAGGACCCTAAAAAAACTATAGAGGAAAAACACCATGTAAAATAGTGATTTTTTAGTAGTGAATATTCATTAATTCATTAATATTTCATTTTTAGTATGTTGGTATTGGCAAATTTTAGGGTCAACAGATGTGACTGAATTTCCAAAATTTTTGTGATATATATTTTTTAGGAGTCAGCTAGGCAACCCTTTATAATAATATATAGGATTGCACTTAAATTTGACATATATATATAGTATATCCCCTGAGGGCTTGACCTATGCAAAGTAAACAAATAAGTAGAATTGCAACTAGAGCAACACATAACTGAACAATAGTAGTGAATGAAGAAAATAAATAGTAACACTGAACAACAAGCCAAACAACATTAATGAATGACATAGTTTAACACTTGAGCTGAATGATATAAATGAATGATAGATCTTAATGACACAGTTGAGTGACATAGCTGAATGCCACAACTAAATAACCCAACCAAATTATAAAGTCAAACCATTTAGAAAAACTATTTAGCCCAACCATTTATCCTAGATGTTTAATCGAGCCATTCATCCCTGTCATTTGGCCTGACCATTCAGCGCAACCATTCAGCTTAGACATTCAGCCTACTTATTTAGCCTCTTAGTTCAGCTTGGCTATTTGGTCCTACCATTCGGCATAGCCATTTGGTCCTACCATTCGAACTGGCCATTTGGCTCTACCAATCGACCTGGCCATTTGATCTAGCTATTCATCCTGGTCATTTGACTTGTCTATTTGGTCCAACTGTTTAGCCTAACCATTCATCTCAGGCATTCATTTTCATCATTCATCTGAAGCATTCACTTTCATTATTTATATTAGGCATGTGGAAAAAACATCAGTAAATAATTCACCATCACCCTTAAAGGATTCTTCATGTCCATGAATCAAAATTCTCTATATTCACCAAATATTTCGAATATGTTTTCTAGTATGGCATCTTAAAATGAACCCTGGGGCAAAATAAAAGTCTTCAAAATACAATGTGCAAATTTTGGTCAACTCTCCCAATATTACTAGTTAAACCACATGGGAAAAATTGACTTGATAGGATCTTTAGGGAGATGTTGAGGAGAAATGTAATTTTCCAATTTTGTACTTGTGTAAATTGGAAATTTCCATTGTGCAAATTCCACCTGTGTAAATTGTAACCATGCAATTTACAACAATGGAAATTACAACTGTTTAAATTGTACTTGTGTAAATTACAACTATGAAAATTACACCTATGTAATTATAACTATGCAAATTACACCTATGCAAATTGTAAATTATGTAGATTGTACTTGTGCAAATTTGCAAAATGGGCAAAAGGTGAAAAAAGTAAAATATGAAAATACAAGTTGGAGTAAAATGTTAAAAATGACCTAAGTTTTTGTATTTAATTTGATTAACTTGTTCATGCACTCCATTGTATTTCTGTAAATCCATGTTAGGCCATTGTAAGGAATATATCTCAAGTAACCATGGATAAAGAATATTCCCATGCCATCATTGCAAGGAAAGGTTATTTTGTGGCATGCATAAAGGGAATGGGAGCTATCTGAAAGGTTATATCTATGCAAGTAAGTGGTCAAGGGAATTTCTAGATAGTTACACATGAGGAAAAAGTTTGTTTGGCCTCCACCATGAATATTCTTCTTTTACTCATGTAAAGGGCATCTCCAACTAATAAATCAAGGGATTTGTTATAAATTTTCATTGTTTCTTGTAAAGGCAGTTCCAAAAAACATTTTCCTTGAAAATTCATGTAGATTTTAGGCATGGTAAAGGGCATATTCCAATTGGGATCATCTTGGCAGAACTTAGAGGGGTGTTTTTCACATTCTACAAATTTCAACCCTCTTTCTTGGTTTTGAAAATATGGGTAAAAAGTGTATAAATAGAAGGCTTTCCTTTTATTTTGGTGGTTGTTGGTCTTTACTTTTCTAAATATAAGCTTTTCCAAATTTTGGGATCATGGTTGTGTGTGTATTTTTCCTTTCAAGCGATTGCAGTTATATAACCATTAGTAATCTCTAAGAGCACATATATATGTCTCCCCTATCCAACATGGATAAAATCCACCATTCTTGTCCCCATGACACCGTTTTGAAACATTGGTGTATGAAATATTATCTTTCAAGTTAAAGGAAAATACTTGTAGTTCTTTATTATATCCTAATAATGAAATATAATGAGATGTTTTACATGCTATGTGGATTGGATATCTAGCATCATGCTTTTGTATGGTTGTCATCTTTGGCATAGATCTAGGTTATAAACCCCTTTCTATAAGTTATTTGGAAATATTTTGTTGAATACCTCATTAGGGCACCTTGGGTTCATGAATTTAGTAGGAGAAAGTTTTTTAGAGTCTAGTTTCAGTGTATGTTCTAGGGTTTTTGGGACCATTTGGGCATTTGTATTCTATTCACATTAATTAATGCAAATTTATCCTTGTAGCTTCCATGGCTTGAATTTTAGTTTTCCTACGTCCTTGCGGTAAGTGATGTCATGTATGTCAAATGAAACCCTATTTTTTTAAAACCACCAACACAACACACATTTTTATTATTATCTAATTATCCTACCCTATAAATAATACACCCTTTGCATATTTTAAGTGTTATTTTCCCCACAGATGTATAAAACCTTGCATATTTAGCATATGTATACATCTTGTGCTTTAAATACCCATCATGACAGTCTTCCTTTTATCCCCTTGTTATTGAAATATTCTTTATAATGAAGGTTACATGAATATCCCCATCAGTATTCAATAGCTTATATGTGACCTAGAACATTTGTTCATTCTATGTGATAAACCTTCTTAAGTAGATTGAACAAGTTTGGTTATACTTTGGTCATATTTGTGTCTCTTCATGCCAATAATCACCATGGAGTTTGAATTCTAGAATCTCTCAATGTGAGTAAGCCACCCCTTAGTTCATCTCACCTTGGTTTAGGTAGAACCAAAAGTAGTAGAGTGATGACCATACCCTATGTCTGTGCCTCTCAATCATTTTTTCCATTCGGTCAATTATAGATGACAAACCCTTCCTCAAGTATAATGACATAATAACAAGTTTTTAATCTTACTTTTCCATTTTCTTCAAGTGTGCAAGGCTAATTTAAAGAGGTATACAAATGGGAACTAACACTACCTAGCCTAAAAACATGGACCAAATTATAAGGGAGATTCCAAACTTGAAAGGTGACTTTTAGATGGGTTAAAGATAGGATTAATTGACCAATAGGGAAAATAATTGACTACCACTATTATCTATACTAGTTGATCATGTCTTGAAAAGAAGCATGTGAAATTTGGCTCTAAGGATGGTTGTATTGATGTTTAAGGATGTTTTTAGAAGTTATAATTTTTTTATAAGTGATAAATAGAAATTTCTAAAAGACATATACCCATGTTGATGTTCATGATAGGGGGATATGGATAAATAGATCTTCATTAATTTTTCAAGTTAGTTAAAGATAATATGGACAAAACTGATATAATCAAGTATTCATAACAAAATTGAGTCACTACATTTTCACCATCTTCAATCTATAAATCAAATTAATATATTTAAGAAGATATACAACTTAGTGTGTACAAAAATTTTGGCCTTTGGGATAGGCTCCAAAATCATGAAATATGTTCCATAGAACATCTTATAATGATACAAAAGTAGTTAATGCTCATATGTCAAATGAAAAAATGAAATTTAACTAAAATTTTAAAATATTGAAAAAAAAGAATGAAGTACACTTGTATGTGTGAAAAAAATATTGTTCTTATGATTATGATTTGAGATTATGCTTATTTTAACTATTATATAATCATTACTTCCTATGAATAACTTGTAAATGTTGGTTCTTTAACTCAACCAAAGGAGAATTTGATCATGATCAATCCACAAAGTAAATTGAAATTGCAAAGAAAATAAAACCCATTGAAATATGTAGGGACCTCAATATATTCATATGGCATTTATAACACCTAGATATGAAACAAGTTAGAATCGAATATGAATTTGTGGGTTATACTATTTGAGGGAAAAAAATATCAAATTTATGCACTCTGCACTTTATCTTAGTCAGCCACAACATACAGATTGTAGATTTAATAGTCACTTTGTTTTTAAAATACATGATTAAAATATAATGGATAACATCCATGATCCTACCATGTCTATTGATATAAATCAATACATAAATCATGGCTTGAATTTGTATCATGCCCCCTGAGTCTAGAAAATAATCTTAGTCCATGATGTTTTATCATACACCCATAGATAAAAGGAGAATTCATAATTTTATGTAGATGAAATTTAATAAATTTTATTTGAATCTCATGCATGAATATTTATCATGCAACAATTTTTTTATGAATATATTGTATTGTTCTTATGATGTGACTACATATACATGGCATATGCCACATAATTTGTAACAATAATTAAATTTATAAAATTTTATAAACTTTGTAATTATATTTTGTTATCAAAGATTTTTTTAATCTTGAAAAGGATTATGTCATGTATGTAAATCACACAAAAATTCCCCTTTTTGAGGTTAGGTAATTTATCTTGAAATCCAGTCATAAAAAAGGTTAATTATGTCATGCGTAGTAAGATGTAATCATTAAATAATTAGAGTATAGGATAATTATGTTGACATACTAAGATACATACCATTCATATAATGTACGTAACATATGAGGAAAGATATGCATAAATGTATCAATGAAACTCATATTAACAAAATGTATAGTTAGAATCAAATGCACTAGTTAATGTATTATATGGATAATAACACTCATCAAACTAAAAAAGATTAATAAATACACAACCATAACAATAATAATGTAAAACAAAAATACCTTAGGTCACATACCAGATACATGTTAAAATGTCAGAAAATTAAATATTGCACACATAATTCCATGGGCCATATATGAATAACATGAATAATATTGCAAACAAGGGAATGTTAAAATGTCTCAAAAATGAAATGTGGGCCACAAATCATGATCATATTAAATGTCAAAAAATAAAATATCACATGGTGACACTCAAGTAATTTGAACACAATGGATAAGCTACATATACTGTAGATTAGAATGATCTAATTTACTATTTAAAATGAATATCATCAATGGAGCATATAACTATAAATGGATTCTAAACCATTTATGTGTAAAGTGATCATATCCTATAAAATAACATATCCATGTACATAATTGTTAGATAAATGTGTTATCAAGATTTTTGTAATAATTATATATCTCATCGGTATATGGTTCATAGAAACATATCACCTTTAAATAATGTAATTTGAAGATAAGATGTCCCCAATTTACCAGGG
>JARHVA010005118.1:537500-562500 GCA_037957365.1 Torreya grandis | reverse complement strand
TGTCCTTTTTCAATAATCATTTTAAAGGTTGTGTTTTCTTTGAAATGTGAGCCAAAAAACATCTAATTACCTAAAAGTTTCCTCATAATAATCATAATTCTTTTAACCCCTTTGGTGTATGCATGTATAAAATAAATTTTACCTTTTTGTAATTCATTTTAATATCTAGTTGATATGGTAGGTATCCTAATAAATTTATATAAGTAACACCAAAAACAAACTTATACGGATATAAGCATAAATTATATTTGGATAAAATCTCAAAATTTTATATTAAATAAATAACATGATTTTCACATTGTTTAGTTTTAGTCGAAAAGTAATTAACATCATATTCCATTATATTGAGTATTCAATCATACAAGTATGCACCATAGCAAGTTGATAAGTAGTTATAGATTTTTTTAATCTAAAACACATGGCTTTGTAGAATTTTTTTTCCAAATGTGTAATAGGTAAATTATTTTCTTCATATTCGAGATTAATTTTTATATCATTATATGTTTAAAATACATTCACAAAATATAATATCTGACATATGATTGTAGAATATACAATCATGTCAATATTTGGTGAAGGGAAGTCATTTTTTGAAAGTTCTTTATTTAAATCCCTATAATCTATACAACATATAATTGATCTATTAGGTTTTCCAATAAGAACTACATTGGATACCCATGAAGTATAGTTAAATCATGATTCTATTAATATTTAAATTTTCTTTTTTACTAATAGTGCCACTTTAGGATGCATATTTTGAATTTTTTTCTTTAACAAGTTATGCATGCATGTATAATATTATATTATGCACATTTATTGTAGGATCTATGACAAGAATATATTAATAATCATAAATAATTAATTATAGATAATATCTTCAAATTGTCACAAATCTATATCTTCCATATTATGTAACAACACTACTAATAATACTGGTCGTGGATCCTTTAATATTTCAAAAAATTAAATATTAATGTTTTTTTACTAAATAATGATGGTCTATCTTCGACATATTTTTTTTAGGAAGAGTATATACCATATAGTTGAACTTGTTTATCATATTCATCAATATCTCCAAAATATGCATGAACATTATTAGTATGAGGATACCTATTATTATGGTAGAAGGGAAGGATATCTTCATATGAACACATATATTATATAAAAGTTTCATCACTATAAAATTCATCCAATGTCAGAAGTTATTGTGAGACTATATCATCTAAAATATGTAGGTATATCAACTATAATGTTTGTGTGTGTGTGTGTGTGTGTGTGTGTGTGTGTGCATGCGCGTGCACACATGCATGCATATGTGCATGTGCACATGCATGGATGTGTGTGTGCATGCATGTGTGTGTGTGTGTGTGTGTGTGTGTGTGTGTGTGTGTGTGTGTGTGTGTGTGTGTGTGTGTGTGTGTGTGTGTGTGCGCGCGCGCGCATGCATTCGTGCACGCGTGTGTGTGCTTGCATGTGCATGTACGTGTGTGTGTGCATGCGTGCATGTGCATTTTTGTGTGTGTGTGTGTGTGTGTGTGTGTGTGTGTGTGTGTGTGTGTGTGTGTGTGTGTGTGTGTGTGTGTGATGAGATTATTATGTTGTCTTAGGTTGTGATTTGAAGAAATTCATAGAAATATTTAACTGTGATCATGATTCCCTCTTTTTTTAGTCTTAATTTTCAAAATAACTAAGTTCGTGTCATCCTTATGGTTTAAATACTTGAATAGGATCAACAATACCTTGTGCATGTTTTCCTAACCCTGCCCCTATATATTCCATTTTTTATGGATATATGTAAACCTAAATACATGTTGATAGTAGTTAGTTGATGACATTATTAGATTAGTATATAAAAGTGGTGGTTCTCCTTAATTAAATTGTTTCACATCTAATTGCATATAAGGAATATGTTGATCCTCAACTTATGTCATCACATAATACTTGAATGGTTATTTATACAATGGGAATTTATAAATGTACCCTTGATAAATAATTTTTATGCATGGAATAATATTATATGGTACATCATGAATTTCATGAATTCAATATATTGCCAATAGTATATTGTAATTAAGATCATTCATCATAACTTGTAAAACTATATCTATTATTCTAGGGCCCACTTTAGCATGTAATGTAATTTATCATAACACTTCCCTTAGGATATTTTCAAATCCTTGAATATTCATATATGAATGAATGAGATTATTAGACTATACACCAAAAATTTTGAGGGAAATGTTGTAAATATTTAAAACTGGTCCATTATTAACCAAAACTTTTTTGACCATATTATTAAGAATTCACAATTGGATATATAATGTAATGCAGGCATCTATTATATTTTTTTGAGGTAAATAATATTTTTTTAAGGAGACATTTTATTCCATCCATATTAATGCACTAGCAATAGAGGAGATGCAATGAGTTTATGCGACATTTCATACCATTTTGTATTTTATTGTCAGATAAATGTCGATATTTGTAGCCATTATCTAAAGTAAATATAATAAATAAATATAGGCATGAGTATGTTTTAATTTATAAAAAATATAATACCCTTTGGTTGTCTTTACATAGGTGAAAGGGGTGGAAGAAGGTTTGGTATAATATAAGGTATGCTTCTTCCCCTTCATGTAGTTACATCCATACACATGTTTTTCATATTATAATAAGACATTGAAATATCATGACATTTTTCATTTATTATTTTATCTATTTTATATTTAATTAAATTTATTACATGCTTGTTAATAATTATTCATCTTAAAGGAAAAAAATATGTAATCGAAACTAAGATAGCTTGAAAAACAAAATGTTCATTTACAACAACCATCTTTTTGTTATAAAATTGAAAAAGTGAATAATAAAAAAATAGAAATTAAAGTTATAAAAAGAGGGAATATTTTTGTGCATGGAGATTAGTATATTATTATGAAATATAAAGTCTACACATAATCCTTTCAGTGTTAAATATCAAATCTAATGTCAAAAGAAAATCATTTCACTGTTGGTGATTATATCCAAGGTGGAAATCAAGTTATTTAAGTTTCATATTTATGTCCACTATCAAAAGAAAATTATTTTGTGTTGAATGTTTAGTAATATATTGAAACCCTAGGAAAATTTATTTGAAAAAATGCATCAATTAAAGATCAAGTTAACTGATATGTTTTATGATAGTTTGAATTAATGGGTAAATTAAACCTATTTCAAATTGATTGAATGGAATATAATATAAAATTTTAAATTAAATTTTGATAAGCAAAATGAAATAAAAATACTATATATGAGAAAGTATAATTAAAATAAAGAAGAATAACTATGAAAAAATGGAAAACATGGTTATTTACTATCAAATATCTGACTATGTTGATAGATATATGACTGAAACTATAAGAAAGGAACTAATTATGAAGCTTGTAGGAAATAATAGTCAAATTGATGAATGGAAAAATTTTCCAACATGGGACAGGATCAACTACCATTATTTTCCTAAACTAGTCAATCTTATCCTTTACTAGAAATTAATAAACTCATGTTATGATTGTATTATATTATGTATATATGCAAAGTTTTTACATCTAAGAGTGTGTGGAATACATTCAAATAGATTTTTCAAAAGTGAAACACTAAAAGGGTTTTTAGTGATTGAAAATATGTGCCTAGAAAAAGAGGAAGTGTAATGGTTGTAGCTAACCCCAATCATGCCCATGATTACTTGAGACTATCTATGTATCTAATAACTAGAAGAGGGAAATCAAGACCATATATTTTTCCCACTTAGAGTGTTTTGTGTAATTATAGTCTTATGACTATATGAATGTATTTGTATATTGTTTAAATGCTTGATCTTGATTTTCTTTGGCATGGATATATTAGGATAGTGACATTGGTTGAGGATTGTCTCAAATGATTTAAATTATACTTATAAATAATAGGAAATCATTTATCAATGTGTAGTACTATAAATGTGCATATGTATTGAAATTCATAATGATTACCAAGTGATTGAATAACTGACCTATATATGTGTGTATAGTAATATAAAATAGAAAAACCTTGTGTTATATATCCTAAATATATGGAAAAATTTATGAGGATTAAAACTTGAAAAGTGACCATTAGATGGGTTAAGTATTAGATCAAGATGGCCGAATGGTAAAAAATTGATAACTACTATTGTCTTTATTGATCAACTATGTCTTAGAAAGAAACATGTCAAATTTGGGTCTAAGAATGGTCATACATATGCTTAATGGTGTTATTAGTAGTTATAAATTTTATGAAGGCATCATATAATAATTCAAAAAATAAATAGGCCCATTTTGTTCTTAAGATAGAGTGACATGGTAAAATAGGTCCAAATTATGTGTTCAAGTCAATTAAAAATAAATAAGCCAAAATTGAGTAACTATAATAAGTCTAAAAAGGAGTAAATAGATTTTATTATTTAATTTATGAATGGAATACATTCTAAAAATGGAATTAATATTAAAGAATTCTATGACTCATCTGATTCAATATTTATACTTCTATATATAGAGGGTTAGTTATATCAACCTAGGATAATATCATCAGTCAATATTAACCTATGTTGGTTAGTACTAGCTTCTACATAAATGGGGAACTTTAACCATATAATTAGCTTATCTTATCTCTATATGCTATGTATGTATGATTATAATCTTTGGTGAAGTGTGAAACTCTTTAAATATATCTCCTTCACCTTGAAACCTTAGGTGTTCTTATTAGACATAGAAAACTATAGAAACCAAAAATGTACAATGGGTTGAGTTTACCCCTATCACTCTTATTTAATGACCTATGTATTTGATACTCTAAGGATGGAAATAAATCCATGCATTATTCTCCATCATAATTTAATTGTGCAAATATTTTACTTTATTAAATGTTTAAAACTAATGGTTTGGTTTTGATACCAAAAAATAATCATTTGGCTTAGGTTTAACATGCTTTACACTTGGATTGTTACTATTCTCAATGATAGATTCAAAATTTTGGAAGAACATGTAATATTTTTTTAATGTGGAATAGTGTATATATGTGTGAAATGTAAGTGTCAACTCTCTTTTGAATGAGACATTGATTTACTTATATGTGAGTCTTATAAGTTGATTTGTCATGCCATCAAGATGTTACATGGATGGATTGACCTAAGGAAAGGTTTGATTTTTAAATTTACCTTTTTAAGGAGAGGCCATGTTGTTACTAAAGCATGTCAGTATTAACTAGATATCAAATAGAAATAAGAATGAATCAACATATGTATAGGGGAAATAAATTAAATGCTTAAACATGTATCTAAATAATATTTATATATTTAAAATTTTATAATGAGGTTCATGTATGTGAGTAAAAATAGAATGTAGGTGTCAAACTCATAATGTAACAGGTATGCACAATATAATGGTTGTTCAATTCTTTTTTTTTTTTGCACTCATGTCACACATAGTAAATATCTATCTATCTTATTGTTGTTAAGAACTTATTACTATATTTTACTACAAAAAATTCCCCTTTTTATTCTAATAATGGAATTACTAACGTAAAAGGATAAGATATACATAAGTGTGTACAATATACTTTATATTTGGTATGGAGTTATAATTTTGCATGTTACTCCATAGTAAAAACTATAATTCTATGTAGTCAATGTCCATAGATTGATAATTTTAATCTAAAGCTAATATTTTTATTAAAAAATTAAAGAGCAAGGAAACAATACACCTATGTGTTGGTGAAAACTATGTTACCCTTGAAACTTGTTGGATTTGATGTTTCCTTGTTGAAAATTTGGATAAACTTATGATTCAATTCTAAAACACATGGGGAGCTTGGGTGATTATGATCCAATTCTTTGTTACTATGCAACCTCTTAAGTTTCGAAGAAAATATGTCCCAACCCTCATAAATGTGGAGAAATGTATGCAATATATAAACCTAAATAAATATGGAGGTAAAGATGAAACCACTTGATGGGTTCAGTTAAATAAATTTAATTTATCATTATATATGATCTAAAAATTTAATTAATATAGTTTTTCTCAAGTTTTCTCAAGTTCATTCCATGTAAAAAAACAAACATGATCAAAAGAGAATGAAAAATATTCACACCCTCATCATGAATGTAGGTTTGAACGTATAGATTCACTTAAGTTTTCTCAATTTAGAATAAATGCATGATCAAAAGAGAATGAACAATGTTCATGCCCCGATCGTAATTGTAGATTTCAAAATTGTGAAGTGGAATGAAAACAAGTTTTTATTCATTTTTATGTTTATTTATTATGAATATGAATGAACCAATATAATGCCTCCTGAATCTAAAAATATGTATATGTGGATGAACTAGTACCATGATATTTAAACCTATACTAATTGATATAAAATTATATCAATTTATATACTGAATATGAAAACTTGTACATGTATGTGGAAATATGTAATTTATGTTCCTATAAACTATGTTCATATACAATTAATTATGTATGAATATGTGTTAATGTCTATGTAAGGTGAGTACATAATCATGACACATGCACCTATAATCTCTATCGATGTGTCAATATGTATCATACAACTAAACCATACGATATTTGAACCTTTGTAAACATTTAAAATATATATTATGATATATTTTTATGTTCATGAAGTCTTATTTCTCTATGATAATCACATTATAATGACCTATTTTGAGATGAGAGATGTGTCTTACAAGTCAATTATATAAAAATAAGAGTTAATTGTATCACACACACACACACACACACACACACACACACACACACACACACACACACATATGGCACACACACACACACAGATATATATATATATATATATATATATATATATATATATATATATATATATATATATATATATATATATATATATATATATATATATATATATATATATATATATATATATATATATATATATATGGCATCATGGCATCCTATAATATCATGTGAACATGTGGAGAGTGTGTCATCATATTAATCTATATCTTAGTCAAGGCATGCATGTAACATATGTAATTCACAATATATAACTATAATTTATAGATAGATATATAAATTAAACATTCAGTAGTAGGATTAGTGAATAAGACTACACACTAAAAGTCATTAGTACAAATTAGGTAACCAATCAATGCCAACAAACTCAACATGCATAACAAACTGAAGTGTTAAAGTAACATATGTGGCCAAGAACCACATACAAGGGATATGAAGATGTCACAACAAACATGGCCAACAAACACACACAATGGATATCAAGTTGTCTTAAACAAGGGACATCAATTATGTCTCATCAAATAAAGACGAGGTCCAAAAATAAGAGACACAAATAATGCCAAAATGCCACACACTAAGGACATGAATATATCATAAACAATACCAAAGGGCCACACATATTAGAGAAACACTAAGAAGTCTATCATGCAAGAGATTAAAAACATCAACGGAGCATAGAATATGTTACATGTCTACATCATCCATATGTATAAATGTAGTATCATAGTATAATACCATATCTATTTAGCATTATGGAAGAAATGAGTAAGGAGCAATATATGTGTAAGTGACCAAGGTGTCTGAAGTTAGTGGAAATGTCAAGAAATATATATAACACCTAATAATGAAATCTATGGAATAGGATACCCCGATTATCAACATGGCCACTAGATAAAGGAATGCCCAACACCTATATCGGTCTATGTGCCTTATATTTTTGTCAACAAACACATATACCATGAAGCAAAAGTGTTTATGAAAATAATATGCCATCTACCAAATGTGTTATAAATAACATACATAAATTGTGTAATATAGTAATCATGTCAAATTAAAGTCCTAATTTTTTATTATTAAAATTTTTTAATATTTTTTTTTTCATTGATGATTTTTTATTATTTTATATTTTGGAAATATTTAATCTCTAATATTCATGAATCAAATAATAAGTCATCCATGTTTTAATTGAAGTCAGTATATCTCAGTTTGTCCTTGAAGTTACATAATTACATTGCCTTTTCTTCCATTGTCTATGATTGTTCATACTTGGTTTTTATTATTTTTATTGAATATCTTACTTTTGTATGAGTATTATTGTTTTTATCTTGAATGTTGATTGTTTTATTTATGTGGGGAAAAGAAGTATATTGATATGTTCTTATAGCTTGCATTAGGTATAGCCATTCAAATCCTAACATGATTATCAATTTGATAATTGAAACTATTACCCATAAAAATGTATCCATAACATTTGTAGCATAAACAATCAGAATGATAATATATCCAAGGAATATATTGTGATGTGGATTGTATAGGTCATTAATGATGGGAGACCTAAATGTTACAAGAATATGATAGTATATACATTTTGGAGTTGATGTTGATCAATATGAATTTGTTGTTAGTAAGAACCCTTTATATATATGTTGTAACAGTAAAAGCTTCAGTTTTTTTTGTTGGGTTGATATGTCTACCTAATTCATACATTTCCAAATATTTTGGTGTTGGTGTTGATCAATTTGAATTTGTTGTTGGTAAGCACCTATATATATGTTATAATGGTACAAACTTCATCTAAGCTTCGTCTTTTTTGTTTGTTTGATATGCCTCCTAATTTATACATTTCCAAATGGACTAAAGTGTAGAGTGAAGTCAATTTCTTAAAATTGTGAATCAAATCTCTAATTTTAAGAAGAAATGAATTCAAATAAACTATTTTGTGATCCACATTGTCTTTGCACAATATTTCTAAGCTTAGAAAACATTAAAATTTCAATAAAAAATCCCCCCAGATTTAGTAGGAAGACAATCCCCTTAATTGGAATAAAGGTATACACTGGTAATGGGCCTTACGAATGTAATCATCCAATGTCAATATTGGTATTAGGGTATTAAGACACTGTATAGTCATTATACTTTTCTTTAATAAATTTCATGTTTGTCCTAGAAATGCAAGGCAAAGATAAAAGGCTAAGTCTTGAGGGGTTAAATTTAATGGCCAAATGAATGCTTTTCAAGATTCTAGTTCTAACATACTGTTCATTTATTTTAAAAAAATGTATTTAACAAAAAAAAAATTAGTACGACGTCTAAATATTTATAAATATATATTTAATTTATACTAAATATATATTAAATATTTAATAATATATATATAATTTATAAATATATATTTAATTTATATATAATTAATCTTTATTTTTTCTGAAATAAAAAATTCAAATTTTTAAAAAACATTATTAAAATTGGTAATTGTCTTATAACTACCAATAAGATTAAAAGGATGCGGTTTTTACTTCTAATAAAAGGATCTTTTGTAAAACGAGTGTAAACTGGTTGTTATCCCACACTCAAAACCTATGACCACCAACTGCAGGTGTACAAAAGATTACGCAACAATAATCTTATATTCAGACATTGAAGGGCATGTCAAAAAAATTCAGACAGCGAGGGACGATCCTCCAATTTATCGGTCGACCGTCACAATTAACCCTCACTAACGACAAGTGAACTGCTTTCTTGGACAGCTTTTTCTCTCTAATTTGTCAAGGCGTTAATTCAGCGTTAAAAGGAAGTGGGGTCTGGAGGGTTTTGAGTTTGTTGTCGGCGTGGGTCCGCTTGGTCGCCATATACGTGCAAATTGGAGGTGATATCAAGAGCGTGTCATCTTTCTATCATTTGCAATTGGAAAGCCGTAATAGATGTTCTGAATTTATAGAGTTCTCTTCATTTTTTTCTGGTGTCTTGAAAAGAAAAATGGATGTTTTTCCTGTAGAGCGGAGATGACGATATATCGCCGCTTCTATATTACCACGATTGCATTTCGACTCCTAAGAATTTTGTAGTAAACGCTCTGGATTTTTCCAAGCGTACCTCTAATTATGATAAATTTACCGTATCAGGATTGTATTTCAACTCCAATTAGCCGTGGGGAAAAATAAAGATCATGGATAAGGTGGTCCCTCACATAATGACAGAAAAGGAGAGGAGAAAGAACATGGGATCTATCTATTAACAACATACAACATTATTGGCACAACAAAATATTAGGGTACGTACTATAATTTTTTCAATCTATGCTTCTGGTCACTTTTTTTTTTTTTAAATATAAGAAATGTGAGCCTCATGAACACAGGTATTTTTAAAACAAATAATCTGTTTTATTGAATAAATGGTTACTTTATGAGTGCTAAGAGAAAATAAAATTCCTAGGTGAAAGAAAAATTTAACACAAATGACTGTGTAATTGGATATTTCTGGAATTTTGTGAGCGTTATTCTCGTAAAGCAGGGCAACACTTTTATTACCGATCAGCTATGTAAAGCCACGGAGTATATCCGCTATTTGCAGGGAAAGGTGGACCAGCTTGCTAAGAAACGAGATGACATGAAAAGAATGAAAAGCAGTAATGTGACAGAAACAACGGTATGCCATTCAATGAATGTGAGACATTTCGTGCGGTGAATGCGCGGTGAAGCGTCGGTTGGAGTCAGAAATATAGCTCTTTCCTCTGAACATAAAATTAAACAAACCTCAAACGACTGTATATGAGTAAGTTGGGAGGGTACCATGTGTATGTAATTAATGTTTAACTGCCTGATACAACGTCTATATAATTTATGTTTAACTGTCTTGCTGACACTGATTTGGTGTGTTGCTGTGAACTTATATTTACAAGTTAATTGATCTGAATTCTGAGTTCATTAGTCTGCTATATAAATTTTCCGCAATCTACCTTTAATGTAAGGGTACAGAAACTTATGAGAGCTTAGATAGAAAAGCCTCACTGCTTTATATTTGCTCCTATATTAAAAATATCGAGTGTATGAAGTTATACAATCCAAAGCTACTACACGTGACAATTAACTACATGGAGAAGTAGATCCTACTCATAAACTATGAGTACAGAAGGATATGGAAACAAATCTTTGTATTTGAATCAGGTTGCAATTGGTTGAATGATGTTTGATGTCTACCCTGGTTTAGGTAATGTTTTGGGGGATCTAGTAGCACATCTATATATAATTTTAAAATTTATTATTATTTTTTTATAAAATAGAAATTTATTTTTTTTTGCTGAAAAGTATATGAGTTCATATTTTAATATATTAATTAATATATATTTTATACAATATTTATACACTTTAATAATATTATAATTTTATTTATAATTAATTTTATTGGATTTATTTGAATAGATTATTGAATTAGTTTTAATTTGTTTCAAGTACATGTCAAGTTATGATTAGAGATTTGTGAATTATGGACTTTCAAAACAAACCTCCTCTAAAATTTTTTAATAGCTAAAACAAAGTTATACCATCAAATTCAAAATACCCTAACTGTTGACATTGAATGTTCCTACACTCTCTTCTTAAACTACCTACATATTAACTTATGCACACCAATAAAAATAAAATAAAAATTATTGTAATTCTCTGAAAACTTAAAAAATGACCTTTTTTTTAAACATCAGATATAAAATCTTCATTCGGTTAAGAAATTTCTAAATAACATAAAGACAGTTTTATTTAATTTCTGACTTTTTTGTTATTATTGAATTGATTAAATATAAACTTTAATCATATGGTCACAGTACAATTCTATCACAATCCGAAAGGATGTAGGACACATCGTACATTTAATACCCAATTGAATTGCCTCTAATATATAAATTTATTTATACTATATCGTAATATAATTAATATATTTGGCCACATGATTACAGTTCTCCCCTAATATCGACGCAACCACAATTCCTTAGAAGGGGTCCCTAGTTCTTACTAATATATTAAATAATTCCACTGTGGACCACATACTAATATTCATATGTTTACCTGAAGTGGCCACATTACATTACACGTTATGCATCCATATGGTCTCAACCAAAGCTTACATACGTGATCCCAAACTGAACATGGGTACATATTATAATGCATTCATGGTAAAAATACCATAGATTTCAGCATGAATTTAGTATCATGTTTGAGGTAAAAGAGAGACAATATGCCATGTCTACATGGAAACCTAACAGTTACTAACGTAGTGCATAGTATGAGTAACTAACGTAGTGCATAGCATGAGTCTTGTGACTGATCACAGACACCAAACGTGTTAAGGTGGATTGTACTTTATTATGCATTCGTAGACTTGAAAACTCATCAAAAGTTTCACACAAGTCATTGTCATCACATGTAAGGCACAATGTCTATTGGGTGTCGCAAATTCCATGTGATTAGAAAATTTGTCACAGTACTTCAATTGCCTGCAACCCACTGACTAGAGTCATAGTTCCCATTTATTGAATAACGAGTATTTGTGACCTCCAAATTATTATAAATGTTGCACAATCATCAAAAAAATGTCATAGACTATTTAGTTTAGTGTTAACAAAGCCCACATATATGCACCTCACCACGAATCTTTAGTTATTACACATCGACAAGTGGCCCAACCAATGACACTTTTCGGATTCCAAAGGGGTTAAGCTTTGGTTTAAAAATTAAAAAAATCAGTGCCTCAATGGACTTTTGATTTACTCATAATTTCTAATTGATTCGATGAGCATTGCACTCACTGAGGACAAGAAGTGGCACTCATCTCATATATTGTTATGATATAAATCCTTTTTTTAATTAGTTATTGTTATAGTCTTCACTCATATCTTTATTCTTATTTTCATTCGTTTTGTATATATTTATTGTTAAGATATAACTTAATGTTTTTTTAAATGAAATAGTATAATTAAATAGTTTTTACAAAAATTTAATAATAAGCATGTTAAAGGAACTTATAATAATACGAGGATATATATATATATATATATATATATATAAAATAGCACGTATATATTGATTATATCAATAATGCAATTATTTGCTGATTAGACATTAGAGACATAAAGTATTCATAGTAATTAGGGAACCACATGAAGCTATTGATTATGTGTACCAACATTAATTAAATTGTATAAACTGAAAATCACTCTTGTAGATACAAATTATTGGTCGCAAAAATTGATGCACAATTGTGTCTAGAAACATCCCATGACTTAAGGAGTTGATTTAATTATGTGAATATAGAGATGAACAACTTCAATATTCTCTTTGCTTATATTATTTCAATGTTTTTATATATTTTAGGACCACAATATATTTTCTATTATAACTCTTAGATTCTGGAAGTCTCTAAAGAAGAAGCCAACTCCCCTATATAAGTAGAGGAACATGGGTTGTTAGACAGGTAGTAGGGGAGTTAACAATGAGAATATTTTTAAATATTAGGAAAAATTGTGCAAACTATTTTATGTGTTAAAGAATTTATTTTGTAGCTGAACTATTATGGATAATTCAGTCTGAAGAAGTAAATCGCCTATGGAAAAGGAGGGAGGTCAAGATCTAAACAAGGCATGGCACATTCGAATATATCTTTTAGTCTGGTTTCTCATCTTTTAGTATTAATTCCAATTATGTATTTGTTTATGCATGTCTATCTTATTTTCTATTGAGAATGTTATATGTGTGTGATTTCATATAGGTACAATCATCTTCCTTTTCTATATATTCAAATCATTATGTGGGAAGCTTATAATTTGTTTTTGATTTCCCATTTATGCAATATCCTTTTTATGAATTTTAACTATTTCCCAAGTGTGATTCCAATCCTATCATTTATCATCTGTACCTATATTTTTATTATGAAAATATTAAGGCCCCAAGCTTTAAAGGAGACTAATACCAAACATATAGTGCTAACATCTTACTAAACTAAATGGACCTTAAGTTGACAATTTAGTGAACAAGCATTATTAATAGACCAAGTGGTTTTCTCTCTAGAATTTACCTACCATGTCATTCACGTAAACACACCAAATTTAATTGTGGAGTTTACTTTGATCATTGATGCTAGGATGGGCACTAAATTTCTCTCTCACAAACTACCTATTATGCCAAACATATAAATAATTAAGTCCAATTTATAAATATATTATAATTATTACATGTTCTCCAAAACTCTAATTGATAGTGGTTATGAATTTGATTAAATGATAAATTATCAAGGACACTCTAACGTAAACCAAAATGGGTTGAAAAACATTTAAGCATCCTTATGTAACATCATGGGTCCATGAATAATGAATAAATCAATCTCACCATATAGGCCCATGAAGAGAGAGAATGTAATCATATGGGATGGTAACACTTATTAGGATCATGGACTTATGGAGTCATGGAATCCATGAAGTATAAGGCTAAAAGAGAAAAAGACGAGATTAATATGTCACCAAAAAATAGACCAAATGGCTCAATTCTAGTCACCCATTTCACTAAGACCAAAGATCAGTTGTGAAATAAATCACCACAACAAAGTGTGATTTATGATAACGAAGATCGAAATGATAAAAAATAAAAAGAGGGAATTTATTTTCCTTATGACCGTTAAAAGATTATAGTATATGTCAATGTTCATAATCAAAATCTAGTATTATTCAATACGATGCTAGTGTATCCTGCTATTTTGAGTTATGAATGAAAATATGGAAAAGTGCCATGACCCCAGATTATAGGTGATTATGATAGTTGTGATCCCTTGCATCTGATTTATACTTTATACAGTTACAATAAAAGGAATGAGAAAATCTATTTGATATTCACTGAGAACTAATTAATACGTTGAGGCAATGTTACCATCACCACATACAATTGATTAAGCCCTATGATTTCAAATTATACATGTGGCCAATGGTGATTGTGATTAAGGAGACCACTGTGAATTACTAGATGTTGGGACTCTAATATAATATTGTATTACATGGCCTGGCTCATGAATATTTTTTTGTTAGGGTTCTCTAAATATGTTAAGCACATAGTATATTGGTGATTTCCAATCCATGGAATAAAAAATCTAAGGTTTAGAATACACACGTCACTAGTTAATATTTTAGGATAATATTCATGAAAATAATGTGATTTTAGCTTTTAGCTTGTCGTCCACAATGCTAAACCATAAACTCAAGCTTAAATTAGATGTCCACAATGTTAAACCATAAACTCAAGCTTAAATTAAAAGTTTCATAGTCTGAAATTGAGGAAATAGGTATTTAATTTGAGGTTCATTAATTATTATTAGAATGCCTATTGATCCCTACTATTTATAAGTTAATTTATTACCATTGGCCTCAACCTTTTTAGCATTCAAAATCTATTACATGAATATTTTTTATGTTATTGGAAATTGGTGACTCAATCCTCATATGATGAGTATATATTTTGGATAAATATAATATTAATAGAATTCACATGATTAATTGGGCATTACTAGATACAAATCTCTAGTTTAAAAATATAATTATATTATTGGTGTCTTTTTTGGGGTGAAAACTCCAAAGATTCATCTCACATGAGACTTAAAGACTTAAAGTTTTTTCCTCCACTCATTTAATGACATTTGTTTGTAGGAGGTATTATCTACAAGTCACATAAATAACTATTGGAGTTGATTATGGTGGAGCTGACTAGGGAAACTAGGGGAATGATGGGAGGGCTCTGTTTCCTCTCTGCACCTACATCATAGATTAAAACTCATCCAAACAATTTTTTAATCACATTATCATCAAGTTTTTTTTTGTCATATTTTCCTTCAAGGATTATCCTCTTGATCCAAACACTAGAAGCACCACCTTAGGTTTTATTTCTACAATAGTTATGGTGACCTTTGTTCTAACATTCATTCAAATCTCCTTTGTAGGCTTCATAATTGAGGCATCAAATGTATATTTCAATCTCAAAAACATCCCCTCCTGTAAAATAAGCTTTATTTTTGTCAGGTACTCCCACTTTGGTGATTTATGGGCCTCTTTTGATTGCAATTAAAAACCCTATCTTCCTCCATTGATTCCACCTTGAAAATTATTAGGATGATATTTGTATATTTTTATCTTGGTTATGGACATTGTTAACCAAGAAAGTGAGCAATAAGTAAAACAATTGCATCATGGACTTAGTGGAGGAAGAGAGTCATGAGATACAAATATATAATAAGGTAAAAAATTGAATATATTCAATCTCATAAAATTATATATATTTATAATAGTCTTGTAACTACAATAAAAAGATAAAAGCATTCAATGAGTATGAAAAATAATACTTTGAAAGTTGGAAATTTATTTTAAACATGAAAATAGTATAATAGATGACCTTATCAGTACCTACTATTCCACATCCATATTATTCCATTGAAAACAAAATTAAGAGATAATCCTGACTATCTGGCACTACCATCAACCACATCTAGCTCACCAATAATGGTATGCAAACTACACAACACTGTGAACATTTTCCACGGTTACTTTTCCATTCGATTGAATTGATTTACATGAAACACATAGAGCTCAAACTAAATAGATTTTCTTCTAGCAAATCAACAAATGTTTATTTCTACAAGGCCATTACGACTGTCATGTTTATATTTTTTATACTAAAATCTAATATATAATATATTATAACAAAATATAATAGTAAATAGTAATACTAAATATAATATTATTATAATCTAATATATTATATAATATGATACTCATATATGTTATATAAAATATATAATATTTATATATATCATATAATTATATAACATAATATTAAATATAATAAAATATAATGTATAAAATATAAGATAATATAAATCATATAATAAACAATATTAAAATATAATACAATATAAAAATATAATATATTATATATTAGTTAATTTTTTTCTCCTAATTCTACATTCTTATGTACTCTATAGAGACCCAAAAACATGTTTGCACAATTAAGACATGTTTAAATGACATTTTGATAATAAAGTTTAGTCAACATGATCAAGAATGTTAACCATGAATACATAATGCTTAATTGTAGGTGTAGTTATTAGTTTATTCTATGCTTTTCTTAAATTTTAATTTAATTGCTCATCAGAAGGGGGCATTGCTCATGGTAAAATGTGAATGTAATAATATAGAAGTCACCCCTTGAAGGAAAAGGTCTTTGATACGAAATCCTCCTAGAATGGCATGGAGATTTCAAAGATGGTGGTATATTTTATTGACTATTTTATATTTGATTACAATAACAATTCAACTATGCATATGTTGAGAAATACATTAAGCCTATAAGTTTTATCTTGTTGCTTTTATTATGGTGGAAGTGAGAACCAGAGAGTTTGTAAAGTATACGTCACTTAAAATCAAAAGGGGTCACCACTCATGATACAATGTTAATACTAAGTTGCAAAGTCATGGATTTAGAGAAAAGGTTGTCAATTGGTGATCATTTATAGGTGCTATAGAGATTTGGTAGGTTTAATGTACCCTTGAAATAAAAATATACTCCACAAATATCCCTCTGAATACTGCTAACCATCAGTCTAAAAAATCAACAGCTAGAAAAATTAAGCTTGATTCACCACTTACCTACTAACATAATTAACCCCTTATCTCGTTATAATACATTAATAAATTATTAATTTTGTTTTATCTGCAGTCACTTATTCAATTTTATTTTTTTTCAAACTCAAGCTTCATCTCTTTTATTTAATCATTGGGCATTCGCTCATAATCCTTCATATATTTTTTTAGTAGATCACTTTTTAAATTCCTGCAAATAAATCATCGTCTGACTTATGCTCTCTTTACAAACATCTAGGTTCTTTTTCAATCCATGTGCGAATTAACCCAATTCCTTTTTGCACAAAAATGGGACATTTGAGGGAAGGTCATTGGACCATCTTTCGGTCTTATCCTTAACTATCAAATTTGAGCTCGTGCCTCATCGAGTCATCCATTCCACATGGCCTAGTCTTTGGGTCACCATCTGACGTCCTTGATTTGTCATTATTTCCACATGGATCTCTTTATTGGATCATAACTCTATCACCTTTGACAAGTCTGATATTGACCAACCTACTGTCTATGATCTCTCGACTCATGTGGCATTGTCTCCCTTGCAAATTTTCTAACTCTTGCATTGACAAGCACTTTCAAATCATTTGTTATAGGTTTGGTTTAGTTGTTAATTACTTGATATTCACTTTATAACTGGGCCACGTGTCTTTTTTATTAACTATTTACTAGGCACACATCATGTCTAGGGTCCCATCTCTAGGGTCTATGTGTCCATGGAAGACATAAAGACATTTCATTTTCGGTCTTTGAGCTCCTTATGTTTCAGTCCTAAACTACTAGTTGGACCATGTGGAACACTAATATTCTATGGGTAGATCCAGGCTGATAGTACCCAATTATAAACGAGTATGTGTGCCAGTAACTTATAGGGTCCCAACTATGTCAAGGCTGACAGGCTAGAACTACAACTCTGTCTTGTTGACGTAGGTAGTAGGGCTTGATTGGTTAGGTGGACCCAACCTAATAATCCTCAACTATCCCCAAGTCTTCCATTTGTACACATATCGACAACTTATTGGTCTTCAGGGTCACACTCTCATACTGCTTGGCTATCACCAAGCCCGCATGGAACAATAATATTGGGTTTGGGGTTGTCAACTTTGACACTTCTAAGACCATCCATCCTGATATCTCTAACATCACACATTATATGTTTGTCTCTCATTGGCTAATTTTCTAACTTACAAATTGTTAATTATAGTTGACTCGAGCGTTAGGATTTGTCAACCTGTTAGTCGTTGGATTAATTTTGATGGCATGGGTACCATCACCGGGAACACCATAAGGCATAGGAAAGGGTTCATAAGATCGAGGAGAGGTTTTATGATGCTAGGGAATTCGTGTGGAAGTTTTGGAAAATCAGAATAAGCTCAGGTACATGATACAAGGCCTCAGAAAGATGAGGATAGTTCCTGGAAGTCTAGATCATTCATAACACAATGTAAATGCCAGAGTAGAGGAGTCAACTATAGTGACAAAAGGCAATCGATTGGTAATCATTCCTAGAAGGCAGGGAGAGTTGGTAGGTTCATTTCTTATATACTACAGGGTGCTCAATTTGTACACTTAAATTGAGAATTTACTCAACAAACCTAAAAAATATTCTATCTAAATAAAATTATGAAAATTAAATAAACAATTCTTTTGGCGTTCCTTACACCTTGAAAACAACTGGTAGTTCATTTTCTATTACTCACGGTGGCACAAAGACAACCTCAATATTTTCACCGCGACATTGTCCACCAATGATTTGACCACGACAGTGGCTACCAATTTCCCACATGAAGAATTTTCTGATATATATTATTCAAACAACCCACTCTCTATTCCAATGTGAAACGAAGCGACTATTATATTACAAGAAGAGTTCACCTACCGTCCACTAAGACCATAGCCGCGTTTCTGGTCCAAACTATTCGTGTTCTGATGGACATCAATTCCAAACACAGCCACAGGCTTGAAAGTTGTTTAAAAACATTAAAAGTATCACTTAGAACAATATAAATACAAGAAAATACATGAAATTGGATCCATAGCCATATTAAGGTCAGAGATTTCTCACAAGAAAGACTCGTAGCTTTCAAGGAGTCAAGACGCCAGCGCAGGAGACATAGATCAACTTTATTTTTGTTCAACACTAGTGTTCAATTCTTGGGAATGTTGAACGAAAGAAGACTAGAATCCTTTATTTTCAATTTAACACTTATAAACATACAGTTTTTCAAAAAACGATAGTACAGTTTTTCAATAGCAGTCGTGCCTTATTCTCATGTAAATCAAGTTGCAGTAGAGATATGTTTCTTTAATTATTCTCCTTCGTCTGGTCCAACCATCTCCCTCCTTTCCAATTCTCTTTCTTACTCGTAAAAGAAAGGCACTCTACATATATTTTTCTTTTTGTTATTAAACCGCTCGTTTTTCCCATATATAAATGGCAGTTCTCCTATTTTTGATTTCCAATTCCATGCAGACTGCTGCTACATTAATCCCTCCTTTCGGCTTCTTTTCTTAAGTCAAACTGAGTGTGAGTTGAATATTCTCTTACGAGTCATAGCTGACTTAGAGCAGATGATTGTGACATATCAATTGTTCTATAGAAATTAAAATCCCACATTTATGAGGAGTCATACTTGCATAGAGTTTTATATAGAAATCTACTAGAGGTTTTCGGGCGGCTCCTTTTAGGTTGGTTTACCATAGGCATCGCTCGGAAAATAAGCACGATGTGCATGACACTTCTATTTCAAACTAGAATAAAGCGGCTCTTTTTAGGTTGGTTGATCATAGGCATCGCTCGGAAAATAAGAACAATGCGTGCAACCCTTCTATTTCAAATAACAATAAAGTTTTAAATATTTTCATTTAGAATTTTATTTCGAATTATTATCATTAAGCTTTCTTTATTTTGTTAATACAATTCTAATAAGTAGTTGAAGAGTTTTACAGGTTTTTATATATGTATGTATATGGATTTTTACAATTCTAAGTAAAGATTAATAAAGAAATTATCTACCCTGATTGACATGAAATGATCTCATATATTATAAATCTAGATTTCAAACTACAAATAAAACACTTAGAATCATAGATCTAAAATGAATTTCAAATATTAAGATGCCTTGCACCATGTTCATAGAAAACTGCATAGTGGCATTTGTCATAGACATAGAGAACAACAAAAAATCAAAAAATGCATATGTACATAACAAACTATCTACCTTTTGAGATGATAAAAGGGTTATAGAACTAGGTTCACTAACCTATGTATACATGATTTTTCTCAATTTCTATTAATAATGCATCTATCTCAGTCTCCTTGATGATACTTTCCCTCTCCTATGACAATGATCTTAATTACAATCACACACACTCACCACATCTAAACAAATAGCTAAACCATGATAAAATATCAAATCAATAAGATAATCACAAGCAATATAAACATGTAAAATCTATCTTAAATTAATAAAAATTCAAATTTCATAAATAAAAAATTAGTAATATCTAATTAACTATCCACTAGTCCATAATTGCTAAGATATTTTAAACAATAGTTACATTACAAAATATAAAATAATTGATCTCAAATAATAATAACATCCATGTGGCGTATAGTCCCTCTTATTACAATAAGATAAAATAAATAGTTTGACTGAAGAATCTGGGTGTGATGGTATGTTCGTAGTTTTAGTATGCACATGATATATAGCCGCGTGTTCGATCAATTCTTTCTTTTTCTTTTTTTATTGGTGGTGGTTGTTTTGATCATCAAACAGATGGTGTATTAAAAGATAAAGTGGCCTAGATTTTGGTTTTGCATAAACGAGAACTAGACACAATAGAGGTGAGAAAATTTTTATCAATGCTAGAAAGTAAACATAATATGGAGAAATGATGAACCACAATATCGAATTAATGAAAACATGGAAAAAGTAGCTAATATTTGATAGGAGATTAAGAAAATCCATGTGTTTCTTAATAATTTTAAAGTTAATATTAATAATCTTGCAGACATGAATGAGCATGTTGTGTTAGACATATGTTGCATAATGCATAGTGTAGAAAAAGATATGATAAATACAAATTATTATGGAAGAGGGAAAATAGAAAGACATTAAAGTATAAGGTAATAAATGGTGAGCATTTAGATGATAGAAATATGTATGTATGTGTATGTGTCTATATATATGTGTATATATATGTATATGTATATGGAGATATATCACGGAAAAGGGAAAATAGAAAGACATTAAAGTATAAAGTAACAAATGGTGAGCATTTAGATGATAGAAATATGTATGTATGTGTATGTGTCTATATATATCTATATGTGTTTGTCTATATATATATGTGTGGAATATTATACTATATAAGATATGTGGATGTATAAAATAAGGAATACATATAACAAGTTGCATGATAATTGAGTAAAAGAGAAATGATTCATTAATAACTAGCATGACTCTAGGAAATGTATAAATACGGACATTAGGAAAATTGTAAAGAAGGACCTTGCAAAAGGTATAAACAAGGACCTTTTCCGCTCTTTTCAAACAATTAGAAAATTTTGACTCTTTACAAATGTTGAGTCAAATATATTGAATTACATTTGGATCTAAGGTATGAAAATTTCAAATATGGAACATTTGTGTTGTATTTTTGTGTATGTATTAAAATTTAATGGAGATTAGTGTATGGAATATGTTTCATAAAGGAAAATAATTTTTTTTTGGGTTCATAAATAAGAATGAAAGATGGATTTTTTTTGGTGAGGTGTATGGTGTTCCTTGAGTTAATTTTTTTGAAATACACTTCGAGCTAAGGTTGAAAATTTTCAAGTGTAGAAATTTTGTGTTATATTTATGTGCAACTATTAAAATTTAATGGAGATAAAAAGTAAGTGTTGTTTTTATTACAAATAACAATGGATGGTTTTTATTTTATTTTAAATATATGTTAATATGGAGTTCCTTGTTTATTTAGTTTATGTTTGCATGATATAATTATTTGATTAAATATGGTGTGATCACACATATAATTTGATTTTCCTCCATAATGTGGTTATTTATGTTCTCTTACAATGGTTCGTAAAGTTGCTTAAATAGTAAGATTAACTGATATATCAAGATGATGGTGTTTATTTATCTATTTTCAAGATTGGGCATGTATAGCTTTTGAAAAAGATAAATAAAATTTACAACACCAAAAATACTAATCCCTAGCCAGCTATAAGTTAAGCTCTATGAAAAAAACCTTTCATCTTTAAACCTTCCATTAGAAACTCAAAATGTATGTGTTGATGCTCGAGTAGTGAAGTTATGTTTTATATACATACAATCCTTGAGGGTGTAACTCAAAGACATAATATAGTAAATCAAGGTTGGAATCCATGTTTCGAAGGAGATTATTAAATTATCAATGTTAAATAAAATATTCAATAGATAAAAATAATTTGGAAATGTCAATATGGTTTATATACTTGGATAAAATTAAACAAGCCTTTATCAACCATTAATATCAATTTTTTTGAAAGTGCACGAGTATTATCTTGCATGAGAAAATTCTCAATAATAATGTCTTGGAATTGTCCAATATAATATCCCTTGACATTAACCTATGATTTCACATTTTTTTCATCGTTTAGTACTTGCACAAAGATGTCATGAGTCATTCATATGGAAATTGACACAACTCATGGGTATAATTATTTACCTCTTTAATTTTACAATGTAATTTGCAAAACCATTCAAGAGGATTTATTTCATGTCTTATTTTAATCATTTTGATTAAAAACATTTTTCCAAATTATTAACACATTTTCATCATTTAGTAATTGCACAAAGATGTCATGAGTCATGTAAATCAAAATTGACACAACTCATGGATGTAATTATTTACCTCTTGAATTTTACAAAGTAATTTGGGAAACCATTCAAGAGGATTTATTTGAAGTCTTATTTTAAATATTTTGATTGAAAACATTATTCCAAATTATTAACAAAGCATATATTAAATTCATTCTTGGAGTGGGTAATCTATTAAAATATTTTTTATCACACTACTCAATATCTCCTATAGTATTATTTTCTTGGAAATCAATTTAAAAATTGTAAATATCCTCCATTTGATCACTAGAATAAAGACAACATGATTTATTAAAAGAGAATAAAAATTAGATGCCAATATTCCATTATGGACTGTATAGAGTATACACATAGATATAATAACAAAATGATGTTCAATAAAATTTACCTCATGAGAGCATATGATCACATTGACTGGATTTACATTCTCCCCATGTTTCTTTTGTTACAATTTGGTCATAAAATAATTATTGTTAACATATCACTGGTATAAAATTATAAAAATTTAATATGTTTTGTTCTATTAGAGAAGGATACCATCTCACATACAATGATTCTAACCTTATCATTATATGCTATATCTACAAGAGGTTTGTTCTATATTTTTGGATAAATCCATTCCCCAATATTTTTCTAAGGAATCCCACATCCACTAGGGAATTCCACTTAGATTTTTAAGAACTATTTTTTTCTAAATCTTTATTCAAAATTGTTAAAGACAAATAAATTATCAAAAATAAATTTAGTGACTTCATATTTTATTATTGGCTTTGGGAATATTAAATAAAGGATTTTCAATTATTTAGGAAGAATATACTTTATGTCCTCTTTACTATAGATATGTCCCTTTGAAATGGATAAAATATGGTGATATTTATTAGTTTTTATGCATCTCCATTTTTATTTTATTGTACATCATTTAAATATCTAGAAACATGTTGATTACAAGGTGGAAAATATAATATTATATAGCATCAATAATCCATTATATCTAACTAAAACATTTACCCATGTTTACTATTCATCATGTGAGGTTCCGATTTTAACATTGCTAGTTTTGTTTGGACTTTTTCTATTGTGTCATGATATTTATGTTATTTAAGACACACTATGTCTATTGTTACATTATGACTAAGGAAATGGCTTTTATGTTATTGATGATATTATTTGCTTACATGAATATTATTTTCATATTAGTTATGTATTATTTCAATTTTATTATTTAGATTTATGGTACATTATTGTATTAGTTGAGATAATAATTATTCATTGTGTGATTTGATATTATGGTTATGTATATGTTAAAATGTTGAGACTATCTCATGTGGATTATTGAGATATTGTTACTATATTTTTTTACATATGTATTTTTTATTTTTAGATATTACTTGGGATGTTTACATTCAAGAGATTTGGCTACCTACAGTGAAAATTTATTTGTGAAATGATGTGTAAATGATAGTAGAGGAAAGAAATGTAACCAAGACTATGCTAAGTATAAGTGCACCATTACTATTAATTATGTAGTGGCTTCATGACTCCATGAAATTAAAACCCACTCATAACGTTAGCTTTTAACCTTGAATTGATATTTGAACCTCTTTGGCCCTCCTACCATTATTTGCACCACCTTGAAACTATTCATTAAC